>BHFT01018468.1:0-16144 GCA_004320025.1 Laticauda laticaudata
TAAACGGATGCTGGACGGATAGAGAGGAAGCAAAATGGAGGCAGTGAGTACATCGCTTTTTCGAATGGATGGCAAGCTTTTTTGTCCATTTTACATCCTCTCTGCATCCGTTGGTGCAGTGTGACACGGCCTTAAGGAATACCACCTCTAGTAACATGAAAGATGATTGCTATTTCAAGGAGTTTAATAATATAGTTAGATTTTTCCTTCACATTAAAAAAAAGCATAGAAGTTTAGAGCTCATTCTGAGCTAATCTGCTTGTTTTCTATTTTTGGTTGTTGAATATAGCAGAAGTGTGTGTGTGTGTGTTTGTGTGTGTGTGTATCTTTAGTACTTCAAAGCATGAAAATTTCATACTTTTGATTCCCCTCCCAGAGTCATGTATTAGCCAGTGAAGGTCAGGCCTTGTAATCTCTTGACCATAGCACTTGAAGTCATAGTGCCTGGTTTTAATAAAAACTTTGTAGTTGTGTTGTTTATTATGAGCTTCTACACGGAATTAGCATTAAGGACTGTGGAAACTGGCTGGACATAAGATGTCTCTAGTGTCCTTATTAAGGAGCTCCTGAGAACCTGAAAGAGATTTGGCATTATTTTGCTTAGTATATGTGTTTTTGATGTTATGCTGGAATAATAATAAAGCTTAAAATTCCTTTATTTACTGTGCTTATTGTCTTTGGATCCAAGAAAGAACCAATTGGCTGGGCATTTGATCACTGCCCTGACACTTGGCAAAACATATATTAATACATTAATTATATTAATATATTAACCTCAAACCTGGGACTAAAGCCAGATTTTATTTCCAAAAGCCAAGAAGACAAGACTTTTTAAAATTATATTCAGACAGTAAAGCAAAGCTGATTGAAGTTAAATAGGAAGGAATGAGTTAAAAATTATTTCCAGGGTTAAATAATAGGAGAATATATTTGATCTATTTTATTGATCAGAAAGATAGCAAATTTCAGATGACATTCTCTTTCAGTGTTCTCCATGTTGGCTGCACAAGAGAAGAAATGAGCAAGGGCCAATTTCACAATAACAGCATTTTATTCAAGGGTACAGATAACCTAATCTTTCAGTTTCAAGAGGTTGACATTTCAAGAGGCTTAGTTTTTTCCTGAGTTATGAAACTTAGAGAAACACCAGTTTCAGTTATAAAGTGGGATTCTGATGCTTAATAAGAGAAAAATGTCTTGATGTATGCTACCCAGTCAACCTTTAGTAAAGTACCTGAAGACATTGGAATCAAATCTAAAATTCCATTTCCTTCAATAGGCAGTTCCTTCTGATATAAATTCACAGGAATAATGTTTATTTTTCTTTGGATGATTTATCCAAAATGTATCAAATGTTTAACTGTTGCTGCATGCTTTTTAATTCAACTTTTATAGTACAGCATATAAGAAACAAATGGAATACTAATTACAATTAAAACAAATCTACAAGATGAGTAAAAGCATACATGATTGAAAAAGGTCAATTCACAAGTAACCACCTTCTGAAAAGGTAAAGTAAAAACTAGAAGCCACCAAACTCCTATGGGCTACATGCTTCCAAACTCCTATGGCATACACCTGTTCACCTGGATGCTGAACATCAGGCCATTGGAGCAGAAATATTATCTCAAAGGTGTCTGACAATGCTATTTTATCTTAAACGATTTGACTAGATAAGAAAAGCCTTATATTCTTGCTTGTTACAGCTTTTTAGTTTAAGGCAACATTGAGAAACTTGATTAAATATTCACAGTTGACAAATTTGCATTAAATGCATATTTAAGCCTCCTTTAAAACAAAGTTGTTGGCAGGATAGACAGCAATTATTGTATAGTTTATCCTATGCCTCTGATTTGGTTAGAGATTGTCTAAAATGAAGAAATCGAATTTTAAAGCTTTATTACTACTTATGGATAATGAGTAGCAGCTGGTCTGGTGGTAAGTAGTAATTCTCAAAAGATTAGACATAAAATAAATTTCCCTTTTATTCCTTCTGCTCCTACTTAACAGAACATTTGTATATTACTTTATTTATTTATTTCCAGTTTTTCCTCTTGATACATGAAATGGCATAACTCTCATTTATTGTCATAGCAGCAACACCTTCAACCAGGCCAGCATTAGAAATGGATGGCCTAAAATAATTTAATATGGGTTAAGCATGGTTAATAGTCATCCTACAGAATTCCTGATCTTTTGGAGGTTCGCAATTTCTTTTCTTGAAGTACCCATGCTTCTTGCTTGGGAAATGTGCATCTTTAAGTGTCCTAATTTTAAGGAGACATGGAAAAAATGACAGGACTCCACAGAAACTTCAGTTTGGGAATAGAGCATAGAAAATCCATATGACTTGATTTTGTTCAAAATTTCTTGTCATTGTTATGCTTGATTTTATTTACAATAAAACAAAGCAGATAAAATAAAGTCATGAGGTGAGAAAGTGTTCATATGGAATATTTGTTCTTAAAAATAAGCTACTGCAAATATATAGGAAGGGTAAAAAAACATTTTGGTGAATGAGGCCAAGACCTCACTTTTGGTCTAAGGCTGGTTGAGAAGCCAAAGTAAACAAACCATACCATGAACAAAGGCAGATCTAGGATGCTCTGTGTGGTTTTGTAGTTGCTTTAAACTATACTAAACTATTTTAGGGCATCTATTTCAAGTCTCAGAATCAAATGTGATTATGGTTCAAGGGAGTTATAGAGTTGCAAAATTGCTAGAAGGGGGAGGTTGGTTATAATACACATATGGCTTAAAAATACATAGGTTGAATATATACAATATGTTATACTACACTATTAGGCTAAAACTAGATTGGATAGTTTGTGATTGAGTGTATTATGACAAGCCCAAAGAGATATCTATCACATCACAATTAATTCAGGGATTTATCTAATTAACTATGTGTTTTATTTAGTAAACAACATTCTGACTTCCAAATGGTGAAAAGAAAATGTAAACTGTGCAAAGAATGTTGACTACGAATAGTTTTGTGTTTTCTAGGCACTCATTCTATTACTATGCAAGTGTCCAATTGAAAAAAAAAAGTTTAGGTTTTTTTTCTCCCCATAAATCCTTTTGAGAGTGAAACAAGTACAATTGATCTCTGGGTCTTCAGTATGGCACATTGTTAGTAAACTAGACGAAGGATTAGATGGTTGATTTAAAAATTACCCTTTATTTCTTTACCAAAAGAAAAGAAAGAAAAGAAAAAAAAAGCCCTGTTCAGGGGATTACTTCTCTCAATTTCTAAAGTAGAAGCCACTGAATAAAAATAAAACTGACAGCATTAAGAATCAAATGAATCATGAGAAGATCACTAATCCTTCTTTAGAATAAAATGCAGACCCTTTGCTTGAGTTCCAAAACAGAACTCCAAGGCCTTGAGCTGGGTAACTAAAATACACTTTGAACATGCTGAAAATGTACTGAATTCTTCCTCTAGCATTTTTTTTATTCTTGTCATTTTGGCCAAAACAATAAAGATCAGATTCAAAGTCCGCCCAAGTCAATAAATGCTGAGATAATTGGAAACCTGAAATTGGTGGAATAAGGCCACACACTTGAATAATGCCTCTGAGAGGTATATTTCTCAAAAATGATAGAATCAGAATAATAGTAAGTTTTATTTTATTAAAATTGAATTCAAAAAAATGAATGTTTGTATGATGGACATATCATTAATCACATATTTCACTTAATTATGATAAAGAGGTAATGTTTATTAACCTTTTGATGCCAATATTGTCATGTAACCTTGACTAGCATTTGCAATAGCCAAAGGAAGTTTCTTCACATGCATAGGAGTCTAAGCAGGTACTACTAGACCTGACTATTGTAAGGCATGGGTGGGGTCAGTTTCAAAAAGAGACAAAGTGCTTTACATTTTGAAGGAAGGGGCTACATTACATCAGAAAGCAGCTTTGAAAGAGTGGTTCATATGAATTTTCATCCAAGCAATGTACTCCCAGAAAGCACTTTTGACCTAAGTCAATTTAATTACTAATTATGAAAAGAGATGTGGTGGCTCAGTGGCTGAAAAACACTGCTCTGCTCTGACAGTTCGAGTCCTAGCATCTTGTGGTAGAGTGAGCTCATGTCATTTAGCTCAGCATCTGCCCACTAGAAGTTAAAAAAACATGTTCATATGCTAATAGATAAATAAATACCATTTTGGTGGAAAACATAGTAGCATTTCATGTGGATGGTCAGATCCCTGCCATCGCTGAACCTGCCTGGGCGCAAAATCTCACTGTGAGGTGATATTGGTGCAGGGGTGAGATTCAAAAATTTTAACAACTGGTTCTGTGGGCATGGCTTAGTTGGTGGGCATGGCTTGGTGGTCATGTGACTGGGTGGATGTGGCTTGGCGGTTATGTTATTGGCTGGGCGTGGCCAACTCAATGTCACTCACATCAAGGCATGTATCTCCTCACCTGGCCTCTCATGACTGTGAGGATGCTGCAACAGTCATAAGTATGAAAAATGGTCATAAGTCACTTTTTTCAGTGCCATTGTAACTTTGAATGATCATTCCACACAAGCGAAGTACCAGCAAAGCAGGGGAAAAAAACTCCAGAGACGTTCCAGAGACAAGAAGTCTAGTCTTGCCAGGAATATAATGTAATAAGGGTTAACAGAGAAGCAGTTTCTGTAAGCAAATACCAGAATATTCCTTCCTGCCTTCCTTACAGGATTAGGCCAGTAATTTCTTCCGACTGCTTAGAATGTTAACAACCGGTTCTAGTGAATAGGTGCAAACTGGTAGAATCCCACCCCTGTATTAGTGTGAGAAAAGGCCTTGGTTAATCCCACAGGACACCACTCATATTTCTGTGTGGAACTAGTTCATCCCATGTGGCTCATGAATAAGTGCTTGATTATGAATTAAAAGTGCTATCATACTTCAGCATCATATAGTTACTATGTACTAACATTGTAGTCCCCTAGCTAATTGTAACATCACCAAATGCTAAATAACTGATTATGAAATAAATTGTTGCAGTACATTACCATTCACTATCAAAAACCATAAACCTCTGGCACGTCTACACAGACTTTCACTTTTCTTTCCTTGATTTTGATTGCCCATCAAAATCCATTATTCCATGCCATTCACTGCATGTTGCAATCAGATATAGAACTACCAGCTTTATCTTCCTCAATGTTAAGCCTCTGTGAGCCGTGGATTTGCAATGTGTTTGTTATATTCACAACTGCTTCGTTGGGCTTCCATTTAATTCCCAAGAAAATATAGGTACAATTTTTTACTTTGACATTATTGCTGTATGTACAACTGTTAATGCTTTAAAAATTGGCATCTCTGATAGTGGCAATAGCAAGAGAACACAATACTAATGACCTTTGGATGGCCCTATTGTATTACTATAATTCCAAAGGAATTTTAGAATGAAGAGAGATGTTGGTTGAAGCACTATTTTCTGGATAACAAGGGAACACACAGCATGTGTTTTTATTGTATTAAAAAAAATGGAAAAGGATACAAGCAACAAAGTTACAGTCATACAGTCACAAGTGGGAGGGGATTGGTGATAAGGATTGATGAGAAGATTAACAGTAATAGTAGTGCAGTCTTTGTAAATAGTTGGACAGTGTTGAGGGAATTATTTGTTTAGCAGAGTGGTTGCTTTCAGGAAAAAATGTTCTTGTGTCTAGTTGTTCTGGTGTGCAGTGCTCTATAGCATCATTTTCAGGGAAGGAACTGAAACAGTTTATGTCTGGAATGTGAGAGGTCTGTAAATATTTTCACAGCCTTCATTTTGACTCGTGCAGTATACTAGTCCTTGATTGAAGTCCGGTTGGTAGTAGTATTTTTTTTTCTGCAGTCCTAATTATCCTCTGAAGTCTGTGTCTGTCCTGTTGGGTTGCAGAACCAAACCAGACAGTTATAGAGGTAATAATTCCTCTGTAGAACTGTATTAGCAACTCCTTGGGCAGTTTGAGCTTTCTGAGTTGGTGCAGATAGAACATTCTTTACTGTGCTTTTGTGATGATGTTTTTGATGTTAGGTGTCCATTTTAGGTCATGTGATATAATAGAACCAAGAAATTTGAAGGTCTCTACAGTTGATACTGTGTTGCTTAGTATTGTAAGATGTGGTAGTATGGGAGGGTATCTTCTAAAGTCTACCACCATTTGTACAGTTTTGAGTGTGTTCAGTTCCAGATTGTTCTGATTACACCATGAGGCAAGTTGTACAACCTCCTGTCTATATGCCGATTCGTTGTTGTCTTGAATTAGACCAATCACTGTTGTGTCATCTGCAAACTTCAGTATTTTAACAGATTGATTGTTTGAAGTGCCATCGTTGGTATATAGGGAGAAGAGAAGTGGAGAAAGCACACAGCCTTGGGGTGGGGGCTGTGCTAATTGTACCGGTACCAGATATGATTCTGCCTAGCTTCATCTGCTGCTTCCTGTCTGTTTTTTTATACTTTTGAACTTGAAGCTGTCCCTTCTTTTCCCATCCTCCAAATTAGGGAGAAAACATCTTATGGAGAAACACATTACACAGTATTTTTGAGTTCGATATGTATATCCAGAAGTAATAAATAGAAATAAATATAAGAGCTAGCAAGCTATAAGAGCTATATATAAATATTTCCTTAGATTTACACTGAAGACTAATCATGTCAAACACTGATTAATCTAGGTATTTTTTTTGTTACCCAAAGGTAACAAACTACCCAATATTTTTATATTATTCAGAGATAAAGAAACAACTGAGAAACAAAAATAAACAGCTAAAAGGATAGATAGTATCATGCAAAAGAATCGAGAGACTCAGATTCTAATCCTCCTTTGGGCATGAAGGCTGGCTGGTTGATTTTGAGCAAATAGTTCTCTTTCACTCCTAAACTGAGAAGTTGAAAAACTCTATTTACCAGCCTGCATTGGACTACATTAGTAGAGTACAATCCAGAACCTTGAATGAAGAGACCTTATCCAGTGGTATAAATCATTTGGTATGTACTTTTTTTTTCAGCGATTTCAACATATATCCACTACAAGAAAAAAATATGTCTGTTATATTTCCATGCTAAAAATTATCTCAGAACATGAATGGACAATTATTTAAGTACTACAGTCTACAGACTACTGACAATGATAGTGGTAAACAATTGTACAATTGTGCAAAAACCATTCATTGCAAATTAAATTTGAACTGCATTGCTGTTTTAGGATGGTTTTAAATTCCTCTTCTGAAAATAATACAAAGTATCTCTAGAGATACAACATGCACACAATTGGTTTAAATTGTGTACAATAAACATGATAGCATGAATATTCATGCCAAATATTTATGCAATGAATAACAAATTAAATTTGTAAAACAAATTAAATGTTGAATTTGCGTGCCTCTCTCAACTATAAATAGGTTCTTCATTAAAACATAGAATCTAAATCCATGGATGTGTAGAAAGGGAACATCAGGCCAGCCATGGAACAGGCTTGCATAGGAAAAGAAATCTAATAAACACGCCAAACAACCACAAAAATACTAAACCACCACAAAGGCAGAACAGCAATGAAGATACAAAAGACCATAAAATAAACTAAAAGAGATCAAAAAAAAAAACGTAATCACCAAGGGAACTGCCCCTTCTCACTCCTATGGTTTGCATTGCAGAAAGAAAACAAACGAACAGGAATGTTAAGTGCAAAACACTATATACAAAGAGGGAAAAAGTAAACTGAGGAACTACATCAAAAGCATATACTAGCTCTGAAGGTCAGTCATGCTTCTAGCCTCCTGAGAATAAAATTCCAGCTTTCGAGCAGTTCGTATCCTTGCACCAGAGCTCTCCCAGCGGGAAAATTTGAACCCTCAGAGAAAGGTACTTTCTGCCTTTCAACAGATGTGAATTCTAAATTGTATGAGAGTAGGTCCAAAACAAGAAACCACAGTCTGTTCACCTAGGAAACCTTGCATGCATGGCACAGTTTACATTCAAAATGTCTCAGAAGATAAAGTGAAAATATTTGTGATGGTTAGATCTAGCCTGAGAACATCTTGAGAAATGAGAAGCACACACTTAATCCTGTTCTCCTCAGCATCTTCAACAAAGGTCCTGGATAGTTTTGATCAATAGAAAAGATTCAGGCACCCTGGAGAAATATGTAAATTTCAACCGTTATAGCATTTTAATTTTCAGGGATGAAGGAAAACATAGATGTTTCCAGAAGTATCTCCCAGCTAATGAGAATTACTACCTTACAAACAGGTTTGATAATGAGTCATCTTATATAGTATAGTATTTTAGTTGTACTAAATGCAAATATAGTGTTGTAACATCAAATTCAGAAAAAAAAAGAGCACTTTTTTGTTCCAGGGTGGTTTTGGATTTAAGTTTTTCAGGATAAATGCTCCATCATGCTGCATGATAATGTGCATTTGAAAACAACAGCTGTTTCAAAAGCATTTTGATATAAGCATTATGGATGCTAGTCTGCCCAAAGACTAAACATCATGTCCTTGTTTGAATTCCTTCCTGGACTGTCTGGAATTAGACTGTAAAGGAAGAAAACCATAGCCTGATTAGATTCTGCCCTACATCCTGCTGAAGGTTATTTCTCTGGCTAATTGGATTTTAAAATTAGACATGTATACTGATAGTTTAACTTAATTCAGTGTCTCTCAAACTAGATTGGATTTATTTTTCTCAAGAGATAAACTGAAGTTATTTTGTTAGACATGTTTTTCTTAGGGTCAAATGAGGTACTACACAAGTTGTGCATTCTTTTGACTCTTTATCTTCATTTTCAAACGGCAGTGTTTGGGAGAAGAAATAGAGTGGAGAAAGCAGAGAAGGTGAGGAGAACACTTAATCTTTTGTATTGCAACCATTTTCCCTCAAAGTGGCCCTAACTATTTTTTCTTATTGTTGCTATATATGTATTATTATTTACAAAGTTTATAACTTGACTTCATTATGATTCTGACCATTTTGACCACCATATCAAAACAATTTAAAGAAATAGACAAAACAACAGGCATCCAGAAAGAACCCATAAGCTCTAAAAAGAGCTATATAACAGAATCCCCTCTAGTCCATAAAAATAAAATAAAACCACAACCACAACAACTAAATCAGAAAAATAGCCTTAGGCGTAATTTTTGCTTAATTGAAACTTAGTGCATGGGACACTACATATCATAGTAGCTCCCTTAATAGAACTTTTTGAAATTGCCTTTTTTGGTTTCTTTCTCTTTCACAACATTTTTTCAAAGTACATTATTGAATTATTTCCTAGTAGTCAGCAAACATTCTCAAACATTATCAATGTTTTTCTACGTGCAGACTCGATAATCATTGTAATACCTTTTTGTAGACAATCAAGTAAGCCATAGGTTGGCTACATAGTGCCTGTGGATATTATGCATGAGGCATTACTCTCTCCAACAGTATTGTTATAAACTTTTATTCATTAAACATGAAACTCAGTCAACTGAACATTTTAACATGTATCACAAATATCATTGACTGGCTCTGATGGTTAATATGGGTTACTGCTAGTATCCTAGGTATCAACCAAGCATTTTCTTAAAATGCACGTTGTTCTGAGTAGCGCAATCTTTTGCAGCTTTGCTGGCATTACAGAAGGAAGCTGCAACTTCTTGATGTATTTTAGAAAATTATTGGACATAATACCAGTGCCCTGATGACAATGGGTATCACAGTTACATGTTTCATCAACAATCATGTAGTTTCAATGGCCAGGTTGGAACATTTCATGATTTTTTTTCCAATTCTTTTTCTTCAACTCTGGCATCTCCTGGTACAGCAATATCAATAAATTGTATGTTTTGGTTTTCAACAACTGTGATATCTGGTGTGTTGTGTTCCAAATGATGATCTGTCCATATTCAAAAGTCCCACAAGATCTTCACCTTCTTATTTTTGGCAACTTTTTCTACTTTATGTTCCCATGACTTATCAGATACAGGTAAGTCATATTTTTTATATAATAACCACCGGATTAATTTAGCAACTCAGTCATGTCTAGTTTTGTAATCAGTTTGTGTGATTTTGTCATTGCAAAGTCAGCTGTTTGGACTGTCAGTGGATTTTTCATTTTCTTCGTTTTCATGGCATTACTTTGTAGTGCTTGTTCTTGAGCAGCAAGTATTAAACCTTCCATAAGCCATGCCCATGTCAAGTTGTAATCACATTTTCCTTCAATGTTTTTCAAGTGTTGTCCATGCAAAGCTTTGGTTTTCCATCCATTTAATCTACCATCCAGCTGTTTTTCCTTGCATTCTGCTTTTGTTTCTGTTGTTTTTAATAATGTTCAGTTTGATGAATTTGCAATAGCGCTTTGCCCCCTATTCTTCTTGGCAAGTACAATCTGTCGATGTCATTATTATTATTATTATTATTATTATTATTATTGATACTATTATTACTATATTTACTATTATACTTTTATTCATTAACCATGAAACTTAATCAACTGAACATTTAAAAATGTATCACAAATACCAATGACTGGTGCTAATGGCTGATCCGGGTTGCTACCAGCATCCTAGGTATCAACCAAGTTATTATCAACCAAGTTATTATTATATTATTATTTGTTTGTTTGTTTATTTGTTTGTTTATTTATTTTAAAGTCTTAAAACTGATGGATCCTTGGTGTTGTCTGAGTTTGGTTGTTTTCTTGCAGACATTTCATTACCTGATCTAGGTAACATCATCAGTGCTAGTAAAGCTTAAATCTTCATATTTCATAAGATTTTGGTGTTCTTATCTGACATTTCATAATATGGATTTGCATATCCATATCACATTAGAATTTGAACAATCAGATGCTTTGTAACATGCCCAACACTGTCTCTGCTGACTCTGACAAGATATCTCATCAGACCTGAGACAGGAACAGAGAATTCTAATGGTCCTAACTGCGTTAGATGTTAGTTAATGGCTTTCAGTACTTTTGAGAATTAAATTGTAAGGCACCTTGAATTTTCAGTCACTGTGTTCAAATTCCTTCATAAATAGTTTATAAAGCAAGGAAAAAAATAGTTATTTTAGCCTTTAGTAGTTAATATCATTTCATGGGCCTTGGGCATTTATTTTTACAAAAGACACATGTAACCTTTTCCCCTTTCAAATTAGCAAATAGCTTTCTGCTTGTGATTGTTAAATTTATAATGAAGTAAAATACCTTCCTTGCAAGTGGCAGATAATTGAGAAGGCAGATAGTTTTTTTTCTCTCTTGTTGTGATGAGCAAATAAGATAAGGTTGTGCTCAAGAAACATCTGTGTCCTTGCTGGATATCTTTGTTCCATACTGTTACTTGGCAAAGAGATTGTGAAAGCAAACAAATTGTCATTCAAGGCCTGGCATAGATCCTGTTGCAAGTTACTTCATCTTTACACAGATTATATGAAAATAACAGGGTTTTCTTCTTTTTCTAAATAGCTAGCTAAGAAAAGCATAGCTCAGTTCAATGGCAACATAAAATATTGGGAAAAAGTGCTTTACAGTGAGAAATGAAAAGTTATAAAAGCTCTTTCTTTGAGAATATGATTGCAACTGAGGATCCACTGAAACGTAGCTAACTATGAGTGTCAGTTTGTGGGGTCACTGAGAATTACACAAGTACTAAAAAGCCTGAAACAAAACCATTATAATTAGTTTCTCTTGTATTTGTAAAAACAAAGAAAACTTAGTAATATGTTTTGGGAGATCATTTTTCTAAATGTTCATAAAGGTGTAGGGCATGTAGGGTGCATACAAAATGTAAGAAAAATGGTTTTGTTCTAAACACAGAACAAAGCAGCCAATGATCCAGGGAAACTAAATAGAGGATGGTACAAGTGTTCAATGTTCAAACAAACAAACAAACAAACAAACAAACAAACAAACGAATGAATGAATGCTTGCAATATCCATATTATTCTACTGCAATAAATAATAGAAATTCAAAAGACCTCTGCTATATGTGCTACATGGCTTTCCGTGAGCAAAGTAATCATTTGAGAGCACAGAGCCAAATTCAATAGCTTGGGAGGCAGGGGACTTATGAAATAATGGATCTTCTTACATTTGGAGAAGTTAGGTTGACTTCTTAAAAATGAAATTAAAGCCCTTTTAGGCTTTTTTAGTATGTTCCCTACATACATACTATAATGGGAAAACCTATTTTAGTGGTGTAGCAGAAAAACTTCCAGTGACTGAAAAATGCAGCTCGAGATGTGTGATTTACAAATAGTGTAGCATTTAAGATATGAATTAGTTGGGTCAGATGTAAGTACTATAATGAATGTCTAGATTTTTAAAATACCTGCACAGGGATTTTTCAATATTCAAATACTTATTACCAACACTTCCCTAATTCCAATTTCTATTTTAAATGTATTTAGGAGGTGAGGAAACCAGGAATGGAAATTTTCTTGGACTATTGATTCAGTACATGATACTGAACATCAAAAATGCTTCCTATGGCTTAATAGTATAAAGACACACATAAAAGAAAAGAAGCATAACCACAGTGTTAAACTGAAGTCTGGGAAGTATAATAAAGCCCAAAATCTATAAAGTATTCTTATTGTAATACATATATGAAATGCCGTAGATACATTTCAGAGGGATAATAAGTTACTGCGAGCAGGTCACCATATAGAAATATAGGTAGTAAACAGTAGTTTAATTAAGATTATTACAGGTATAAATTACTTTGGCTTTGTGAGTTATTGTGTAATAATAGTTTTGCACCCCTCGAGATGCATTGACTGTAATTTTTATTCTTCTTATCTTATGCATGCTGTTCTTTTCCAAAAATAGATAGCTTTGGGGGACAAAAACACTTTATAGCTGTTTGAGTTAAAAGTTTGTTTTTGGGAACAGTTGATGTTTTTAGGGAAATGTGTTGGTAAGGATAGAAGTTATGTTGAAAGGTAAATGTTTCTTGCTCCTATACTGCCTCTCTACATTATAACAGGTCTCTATGAAGCGCAGTGCTTAATGTTTGTCAAAGTGAGGTGTTTCTTTGAAGCTGCTTCATGGGAAGCAGTGTGATTCTCTTGTTTTTAACTGAAGCAAAGAACATGCACTGAAATATTTTCAGGCTATTGGAACACCAGACAAGGCTTTGAGGTGATGAGAATTCCATAGTAGAGAAGCGTCACTTCATCTTTCCAGGCCATTGAACAAGTTGTGTTCCTTCCATGACACAGAGAACCTCACTGAATCTAAGCCACATAAACAAATTTACTTTGTAATCATTTATGAATATGACAACTGAATGCAACAATTCTAGATGTATATATTAGAAAAAGTATTTATTTGTAAATGGCAGTCTATACTCACAGGATAATAAATCAGTGATTGTAATTTTTTTTTTTTGGCATCACATTTTTCCTGGTTTGTAAGCTTCTTTAATAAACAAAAACCTATGACAAATATCCAAAGTATCTGCACAGCAATGTCAAAAATTATTTAAATGTGAATACTAAGCAAAGATATACCAGGTTTATTTAATAAACACAATATACAATGTAGAAACATGTTACAAAAGCTGCAATTTGTGTTTTTTTCCAGATGGATATTTAGACTGAAACTGTGAATGCTCTGATAAAAACAGAAAAAAAAATCAACCTATGCCATTATCCTCGCTCTGATCATTTGCCGACTAGGAGTAAATTTTATATTTATTTAACATTTGATAGACTTCAAAAAAACTGCCATTGTTTTACTGGGTTGAAAATGTACTTTCCATTGTGGTTGATGATACTTTGGAGTCATCAAGTCAAACTTGGGTCTTGGTGACTTGGAAAATACTTACTGCCTTGACCAAGCTTCAGTAATAACTTATCATCTTTATATTCCAGAAATCTTATTGGAATCAAATTAAATCAAATCAAACCAGTTTATTAAAGCCATAAGTTCAGATACAATAGAATATCTAAAATAGTTTAGCCATATGATATGTAACTAATCAAGCTATAATGTGTCCTAATCTGTTTGTTCAAAAATGAATTGTTAGCAAAAAGCCCAGAGGAATATCTCTTGTTTTCACTACGATTTCTATATAATATCAGGCAGATGGTCAGACAGTTTTCTGGAACAGGGAATCCAAAGATATTGTTCCATTACAGCAACATTTATTTATTTTCTGGCCATCTTTTCCTGAATCTCTTGTAGAAGGAATTGTCAGCATTCCATTCTGGACAAATGAACCAGACAGGTTGATTCCAGCTAAGGAAGATAGCCCTGAATACTTGTGTATCAAACCATAAATAAGGAGGAAAGTCTGATCTTTTTCTGAGCATGCAGCATATAGAGATTGCTGCCTTATTAGCATAATTATATAATACTTACACATATATTGGGATTATAAAAAGTAGGACCACCAGATGTACCTATGGCACCCTAGATTTTGCTGAAAAACTTACGATTTGTCACTCTCACCGATACAGATGTCATGACTGTGTAGAAAGAAGCAGAGTTATAGTTTAGCAACTTCTGGAACATCACAAATTTTTATCACTGAACATAAATCTGATTGCATATTAAACTGGCCTTTTGAGACCCCCTGCCATGTTAAACATATCTGCAAAAGATTAGAATTAGAAATATGTTCTTTTGGACAGCCTGATGACTTATTTTATAGAAGAGATTTATTTTTTGAAGTGATGTCAGAGAACAGACCTCTGTTTGAAGGTTTTATCTGTTTGATGGCCTTTCCACTCTAAGTCTGAAGATTTTAAAAAGAACTACATGAAGAGAAAGCTGGATTACTGAATCTTGCTATCAACAATTGGCAGGTTAGGAAAGACATATATCATGTGGTTAAAGACTCTATTTATGAGAAATATAATATTATATTTCTACAGTCTGTGTCTATCTAAAATCTATCAGCAATAGAGAGTTGAATATTACTTTTGGAAGCAAAGACAGAGCAAAACAATTCATTTACACGAAACAGTAATTTCTTCATGAAATGGGTAAAGGTATAAAAGTAAATATTTATTTGCTCTGCTTTTATCATTTAGGGAAGCTATGCTATCCTCCAGTTAATGCCATTTTATTCCTTTTTTTGACCAAGGTTATTCTTAAGTGATGATCCAAGTAATTAATTGCATTAGAAGTACTTCCTTGTTTTGGAAAACGTAGTCCCAGTTATAAATTGTTCTTTTACAGTGGTTCAAACACCTATAAAGATATATCTGCTGCCCATTTGATTTTGGAATGAATTTTATAACTGTTATTTTGTCCCATTATCTATGATGACACAAATTTATATTTGATATAATCACCCAAGGTTTAATATAAAGAAGAATGGCCAACAGTTGGTTTATATAAAATCTCATTGGTGCCTTTCACTGTTTCTGACAATTCTTGGAAGAGAATGGATCATTAACATGCAACCAGAGATAACTCCTATTTCCGAGCTAATTGTGGCAGTGCATTCTTATGCACTCGTAAGATATAATCTGGCAGTTTTGAGGCCAAAGCAATTTTCAAGTCTAAATTATAAGAGGAGGCTCAGACAAGTTTCTAAGCTGGAAACTAGTTCCATGCTTAATTATAGCTGATTAAATTTCTTTTTATTGTGAACATTAAAAGTTGAATTAGCCTATTAAAGAATAATGAGTAATATATTTTTAATAAATTAGTAATCAGTAGGAACCAAAAAGTTGTTGGATTGATGGTATGCAGTAAATGCATCTTAACTACCTTGAAATGACAGAAGGTCTATTAAACTGCTTATCACCCACCATCTATTGACTTTTCCTTTTGAAGCACAATACCATAAGTTTAACATATTTGAGCTTGTCATGATGCTATGGCTGGCTAAAAAGGAGAGGAAAGAAGAGGAAAGAAGAGGAAAGGAAAGGAAAACTCTCTGAATAAAACTATTGAATTACAAAAGAAAGAAATGTCATTAACTATCATTGTAAGTCCAAAAGTTCAGGTGTTTTCATTCCAATATTGACTGGACAAAATATTCCTGTAAGTTTGAAGTCAAAAGAGTCATCAAACTATATGTATCAATAACAACTCCAAAAACCAGAAAAAACAGATTACCCATATCAATAAGGAAGCTTCAATCCAAAAAGAGATCACTTTGGCGGAAAAACAAATCTGGTCATGTTGCCAACTTCAAAAG
>BHFT01018469.1:0-11146 GCA_004320025.1 Laticauda laticaudata
GTTTTCGAACGGATGTCAAGGTTTTTTGTCCGTTTTACATCCTCTTTGCATCCGTTGGTTCACTGTGACATGGGCTAAAACAAAATTAGCACAGAATAACTGTTTCTTTTCAGTATAGAACTGAAGATTTTTGACTAATTTAAATGATAAGCTGCCTTTCTGCAAACATGATTACAGACCCTTATTCCACACCCAAAATTCATATCATCTCTCCCTCTTTCCTTACTTTTCTCCAATGATGGATCTTGATTAAGAAGAGAAATATAAAAATACCTAGATGATTGATACTCAACCCTTTCCATCAATTCAAGACTTATTTTATGTTTGTCAAGAGTTATGCTGAAGATTCACATTACCATCCTCGAAATGGATGTCACTCAGTTGACAATGGAATATTTTTTTTCATGTGTGATACAATATATCCTGTTTTCCCATGGGAAAATCACAGGCAAGATATGAAGACAGTGACAGTGTTCTGCTATTTTCCATTCCCTAAACAGTTGATATTCAGGGTTTCTGAGCTGTTAAATTACAGAGAACTCTCTTAGGACCTTACATTATAACTGAACTATGGTGGTTTCTACACAGTCTTCAGTCTGCAGAACACTATACTGTCATAATGTTTGTAATCTTTCTTGCTGAACCCATTTCTTTATCAGTGAGATCAATCTTGTTTAATAGCAAATAAAACCACTGTGTGAATGGTTGCATTGCAGTATTTTCTTATTTGTACTCTAACCTTTTCAAAGATCTTGGATAGAATATTTGACCATCTGAAACTGCTATCCTTCAATCCATGAGGCAGCAGAAAAAAATATTCTTTCATAGACTGAACTACCATCACTGCCAAATGTAACTCTGTCTAAAGAAGAAGAGTGGTAAGTGGTCCTATTCTACCTATTTTAATGGATAAATGAAGAAAAGTGACTGATGGCCCTGTTTCTTCTCTACCAAATTTCTTCCACCAGTGGGAAAAGCACCCATCAATCCTTCTCAATGTGTAGAGGAATGAGATAAAATGGACATGTGTAGGAGGTGTCTCCTGAGCTATTTCTTTACATTGGTCTTCTGAAAGGGAAGGCATCTTCAATAATGAGAGAATTCTGCCGTTAAAGGCCCGGTCCCACTGGCCAATGGACACAAAACATATGCATGAAGGACACAGTGGATGAGCAAAATTTCGGGGGTGGCTCCATCCGTTTTCATCTGCTCCAAAAATTGGTGAAAATTTGCATAAACAGAATGGATGAGAGGTCACATATGCCATGAAGACAGACATGTCTGAGAAAAGAAGCACGGACATGGGGCAGTATGTAGCGAAGATGTAGAATAAGAGCGCGCGCATGTCATATTATCACTCGGAAAGCCTCAGTGAGTAATAAAACTGCAATCGAACGCGGATGACACCTCTGACAGGGGTTCCAGCGGGAGAATTTCGAACGCATGAAACGCATAGCGGCAAGGCGCGGATATGCATAGCCGGATGAACGATCGCATCACGTACACCATATATGAAAACAAAGGGAGTCTCCGCATGTGATGTAGTAAGTCGGCATGCAAAAGCGTTTCACTGCGCAATGCAAGGGGTATGAATCTGCATCCGTTCTGGTGGATATAAAAGGATGCCTCAGCATGCACGACATCAGCATACAGGGGAAAGAGACGTGCTGCCAGATAAATCCTTTGTAGGAACAACCATGTTCGTCAGTCAGGTTCAATTGAGAGGAAGTCCGGCACTACTCGATTCAAAGCCCGGCAAGTGAAGAAGTGGGACACGAACCGCATCCCACCCCACGTCCGCACTGACTCTGCAAGCCGCTGCTGCTGCTTGTGGTGACCCAGCCCCAAAGGCTATACAAGCCCCTCAAAAACATCCCTGCTGACTGAAGGCTCTCTGCTCAAGCCCCTTGAAGGCCCTGCTGCTCAAGCCCCTGAAGGCCCTTGAACAATCTCCAGAAGGCCCTGATGCTGAACCCTGAAGGCCCCTGTTGAAAGGCCCCTGCCTAGCAGGAGGAAGAGGCAAGCGAAGCGAGAAGGGGAGAGAGCGAAACAGTTACACCGCTTTATGCAGCCGAGCATGCAGGCATGAGGTGCTAAAATGGTCTGAGGAATGTCCGCAGAACGAGTACCTCTGGACAAAAGAGGCCACAGCACCTGTACTCGGGACACCACGCCAAGATAGAAGCAGGGAGCTTGGCAAGACAACGCGAGAGCCAGCGGTGATCACTAGCAGCAAGTACTCCTAAGGAGGCGTGAGCCAGCACATGCGTACCTGGATAATGCAGGCCTAACTGTCAAGGCTCAGCATGCTAGCGATAGTACGTCATGGCCCAAGTGCAGTTTCCTGTCGCAGGATGAGATACTGCCACCGAGGAGGCACCTCTCTGCAAGGTCCCCTCTCCCTCAGACAGCCCCACATGCACAGCCAGTCCTCTTCTAGCCCAGGAGACAGCCTGCCCCCTGTCCAGGCAGGCGTGTCTTCAGACGGACGCCCACAGCAAAGACTCCCCTCGACAACTGCACTTCCCCATGCCGGAGGACCTTGGGAGAGTACCCATCGGGAGCGATGACACTACCTGCCTGCTCCATCATAAATTGGTAGCGAAGCAATCCTACCAGCTCAGGTCCAGACACCGATCAGGTCCAACGCGTCCAACCCCACCTCCCCACCTCCAGCTCATGGATCTGCAGGCAGAGAGGCCAGCACTAGGTAGGGGCAGCCGACCACAGTGCCCTGCTTCGTTGCCCGGTCAGCACAGCGGACAACAATGAATGACCCAGGCCACAGAACTCTCTCTCTCAGCTGGGTCAACGCTCTGGATCCAGCTAGTCTATCCTATCGCACCCAGCAAGCCCATTCCATCACCTACGTGCAGCCAGACCCTGCAGGGACGCCTAGGCCAAGTACCAGTGTGTTGCATATAAGCACGACGCATACGATCGCCACTATCTTGCCCTACAAACTCCCTCTAAGCCCAGACTGAAGCCCTGCCTCCTACCCAGTCCAAGGTCTGTCTCCTACCACCAGGCCACTTAATGAGTCACCACAGCCCTTCCGCAGCTTTCAAAACAGCCTCACTCATCTACCCATACTCAAGGCTATGACTATACCAGAACTTTCCACAGCACAAGCAGCACTTCCCAGTCCAGGCCCAGGTTCATCAGATGCCACAGACGCCACTCCTCACCCAGCTGCAGACCAGACAGCCCCACTACACTCCTCCCAACCCTTCCTCCACCCACAGCCAAGCCTGTCAATGAACAATCTGTCATCAGTATTGGGCCCTGACATCTCAAGTCCTTGATGAAGGGCCTCTCAACCTCATGGGACTGAGTCAGTTCTCGGATAGCTTCCTGAACCACACCACCACTATTGTAACCTCGGGGCCAAGCACCCTAATGCGCCTCAGACCAGCACTCAAGCACAGCCACATCCACAGTCACTGCCCGCTTAACAGCTGAGACCATGACATGACTCAGAGTGACTCAGAATAGTTCAGGGACTGAGTTTTTCACTTGTTAAGTTTATGTTTGCTTAAGACACTTTACTTGGTTCATTTTGCTTATTTAATACAATCATAAAGTTTACCTAAGAAAGTTATCTTTCTTAAGACACTTAATACAGTTTATTTGGTTCATTTTGCTATTTAATAAGTCATAAAGTTTACCTAAGAAAGTTAATAAAGTTTATCTTTGCTAAATACACTTAGTTTACTTGGTTCATTTTTTTACTTAATAAAGTTTTGGTGAAAACTTTGAAAAAAATGGTTAAGCCTTTGCATGCTTTTGGGATAGATAAGGATAGTTGTGGGAATAGATAAACCTCCAGTGCAACCATAGTGGGATTGTGTGGTCCACCATCCAGCGATCCAGATGATTTTCTCCCCCTTTTATAGAAATATCGGTTATCTGCTAGGTGTCCTTCTACATACTCTAGACATACTGCAGACATCCTACATATATGAGTTACATCCCAACACAAAAGTTTGTCCGTTTTTAATCCTTTATAGTACGAATGCATATGCTTACATCCTTTCTACTTCCGTGCTATTAACGCTGTGTCAACGTTCCATGTATACTTTGTTTCCTCCCTCTTTCCGTTTTCAGCTGCAGTGGATGTGGAGTTGAGGGATGGCCAGAGGATGCAGAGAGGTACAGCAGACGTTTAACCGGATGATAACGGACTTAGAACGTTTGTTGCCTGTATATGTCGCGGATGTACATCGTACGTGGCAGAAAGTTTATCCGTTCAAAAAGTTTTGTGCAGCTCAAAACTTTTTGCGATGGATGAAATCGCAGTGGACGGATGCTCGACGGATAGAGCATATGAAACACGTATGCAGTGAGTACACAACAGACGCATAGCATTTTCCAATGGATGGCAAGCTTTTTTTTTCCATTTTACATCCTCTTTGCATCCATAAGTGCAGTGGGACTGGGCCTTAACTAGTAATATAGACCAATATTAGTTCTAGTGGCATATGTTTGTGACCAACAACACAGCCAGTGGAGCTGCTACAATGGCATTTTCTCCTCAACCGAATATAAACAGTAATACATATGGTGACACAAAAGCTTGTTGGCAAAAACAACAGAAAATATGTAATTTATTTTGTTAAAATTTTCAAGACTTAATTGGCCACTGATCTTATGAAATCTCACTCTGGGTGGCTCACAATAATACAAATCAAAGGAAAAGTAACATAAAAAACCTGGTATCGTATCCAACATTTCTTCATCCATCTAGCAATACATACCAGGTTCTAACTTCACTCTATTCCAAAAGCCAGCTCTTTATGACTTTCTGGAAGGCTAAAAGAATTAGGAATGGCCAGATCCTAAGGGGAAGGTATTCCACATGGCGGGGCTACTGTGTAAATACAGTTTCTTAATGGTGGAAACTATTCCTCTTTCCTAGTTTCAAGCAACCCTCTATGAAGTGTGTTTACAACACTGTTCCAGAATTTTTTTTCAAAAGAACATATGCCCACATATAATAATAAACCCTTGTAAGGCCAAATAAGGAAGTCAGAAAACCCTTATTAAGCATTTGGTGGGTAAACAGACACCCAGACTTTCCTGAAACCAAGCCAAAATGGCAAATATAGATGTGCCCAGTGATTAGAGGTGTTTATATGTGTACACGGCAGCCTAAAGGGGCCAAGATGAAATAGGCAGATCACAGTCCCGACTTTCATCATTAATCATGTTGTCAATGAAATGCGCTAGATTGTGTAACAGCTAAATCCAACTTTAAACTGCCTCTGCTGTGAGTTGGCAAGAGATGAAGGCAAGAACATAAGCACATGACTTTAAAAAAAGCTATTAGAGATATTCATGACTTGATTTAGGGGACATGAAAATGATCCCCGATTTGTTAAAACTAGAAAAGAATGTTGTAGACCTCTCTTTTCTAGTGGGTCTTATAAAAACCTTTCTCCCCAATTAATTTCCTCATCAAACATTAGAAATCAGCCTCAATGACCTCAGGATGCTGCAATTATTTTAAACATGTACTGGATGCACCCAAAGTTTGATCATGTGACCTTGGGGATCCTGTGAAGGTTGTAAGTGTGAGAACTGGTTGTAAGTCACTTTTTTTAGTGCCATTGTAAATGCAGATTCTGCTAAAAATGTTTGTGAGTTGAGGACTATCCATACACATAAAACAAGCAAAACTACTGAGCTATGAAACTTTATAATGAATGTTGAAATAAAAATGTAAGTAAAACAGATTTTATCCAGTTCTGTCAGTGTGACAATACAACGGGAATTACTTATAGTGTGGTTCCTGCCATCACCTTCTGGAGCACCTTCAAAACGTGATATAAAAATTGGGGAACTCTTCAGAAAGGACTTGGCAAAAGAAGAATGTAGAAATGAAAAACCTTGTTGCATGAGTAGCTCATATTCAGGATAGAGCTCAAAGGATTAATCTGACTCCCAGCAATGTTTCAGACATTTAATATATGAAATTGTTCTTTTTCGCTGCTACTTAAAGTGCCATTTTCTTTTGAGGGGGAAGAAAAGAAGAGCACATCTATCCAATTTGATATTTTAAAGGTGTTTGATGATATGGTGAGAACATCAGAAGCCAATAAATAAGAGAGAGAGAGCACAGCTATTTTGTTGGAATATACAACTGCCTTGAGGCTCCTGTGATACGATTAAGATAGTCAATAGAATTTTATGGCTAAAAAGGAAGGATAGCCATCATGAGCCAGGAAAATTGCCTGACCTGGCTAAGATGAAAGGATCAAGAGTCTATCTCTGCCATAAGTAATAAACCAGTAAACCCACACAAGCTACACAGGACTCTCAGAGCCAACTCAGGAATTAAAGAAAGGATGAGGAGATTGCAAGGTACTCCATTTTTTTTAGAAATTAATAAATGGGAGAAAAACTCTTCCATTCATTTAGATTCACAAAGAACTAAAAATAATTGTCATACAACAAGTGTTCAGCATAATTGGTTTGTGTGGATTAAGGATAGATGGTTAAGATTACAGCTTTTTAATTGGATCTGGTATTTCTGGAGTTACTTATTTCTCACTCCTTACCTGAAATCTGTAGTGCTTATTAGCTTAACTACACCAGAAAAGCTAGCACTAATAATCTTAGAGATTGCAGTGGTGGGAAATTAACTTTTCCTCACCAGTCATTAACTAGCTTGATGGTAAGGTAGTACATGCAACAGAAGCTTACATCAGTAATTTTAATAAAATCTGAACATCTCTATTGTTACACTGCTTAGGATCAAACATTGTTGAATTGCAGAAAACTTAAATGCAGAACTGGGAAACTTTTGAATAAAAATTTAGATTACAATAACTTATGCAGGATGATCAACATTCTTTTTGATATTGGAAAATGTTAGGAAAAAACAATACTGTAAGGATTTTTATATTTTGCATTTTTTCCTCATTGGTGTAGCATTTTCACTTGTAAATTGATTAAAATGCCTTTGTGTCAACTATTCCTTCATTTTTGAAAATGTATGCCAGTTTGTGCTAAACCTAGATCTGATTGCAGAGATTTTTATGGGAACAACTGGAATTTCTTGGAGGTAGATCTAATATTATTTAGTATTTTGTCCTTATAACCATTTTTTTCCTTTGTGATTATTGGATCCACATCATGATAGTTTGTGTTTGGTCCTCTATCTTTGTAGAGATAGTGTGGTTGATTACATCATCACATTCATTTTTTTGAGTCAAGAAAATAGACATTTATAGAATCATTGAATTGGAAGGAATTGGAAGGAATCACACAACATGTCTAGTTCAACCCCATGTTCACTGCATGATCTGCTAAAACATTTGGGAAAGATGATTTTTCAGGCTGTGTTTGAAGATCACAGGATATTAAACAGTGGTGAGATTCATTATTTTTTTTTACTACCAGTTCTGTGGGTGTGGCTTGGTGGGCGTGGCTTGGTGGGCATGGCAGGGGAATGATATTGCAAAATCTCTATTCTTTCCCCACCCCACTAACTTGCTTTCCAGCTCCATTTTCCTGTGCAGGGCAACCAAAGAAGACCCAGCTGATCAACTGGGACTCAGGAGGCAGAGAATAGATGTGGATGGGGTCAGTCAGAGGTGGTATATCTCTGAATTACTCAAAATTTTCTCTACTGGTTCTCCAGAACTGGTTAGAACCTACTGAATACCACCTCTGACATTAAACTTCTGTTATAAATGTATGCTTTCAATTGCAGCCTATTCTCCCATTTTTTTCTTCCCAATCAGCTATCATGGGCAGGATATCACTTTTCTAATATTGGGTCATGTTTGTTCTTGCTTAATTGTAGGCAGTTAATTTTCTCAAAGGGGCACATAAGAGACTAGGGCTGCCACCTTGCCTCCAATGCCCTGCCCACTGCTGACACCACTCCATCACTTCCACTGATGCCACACTGTTGCCCCGCCCTTGCTCCTATGCCACACCTCCAAAACTGCAAATGTCCTACACTTGATGCTGAAGCAGCCAACAGAGCAGTCTGGTCTGGGATCACCTATGGGCCACAAACTTCCCAGGTCTGTTTTTGCTACAATCAACATATATCTTATTCTATAATGATGCTTTTCATTTATGTTTTCTGGAATTATAACTAATATAAATACATATAGTTTCAATTCAAATTTTATTTTTAAGATCTTTTGAATATTTTGATGTATTTCTTTTGAATACTTTAAAATATTTTGCATAATTACCACATTTGGTAAAATGTTTCTATCTTGTCATGGCATTTCCAACATGTGTTGTTGAATGTTTTGTCTATCGTGGCAATTGGGTTGGGATTCTACCAGTTTGCACTGATCTGTTAGAACCAGTTGTTAACATTCTAAGCAGTTTGGAGAACCGGTTGATAGAAGAAATTACTGGCCTAATCCTGTAAGGAAGGCAGGANATGTCTTTGGAGTTTTTTTCCCCTCCTTTGCTGGTACTTTGCTTGTGTGGAGTGACCATTCAAAGTTACAATAGCACTGAAAAAAGTGACTTATGACCATTTTTCACACTTACGACTGCAGCTCCACAGTCTTGAGAGGCCAGGAGAGGAAATGTGTGCCTTGATGTGAGTGACACTGAGTTGGCCACATCCAGCCAATAACATGACCACCAAGACATGTCCACCCAGTCACCATGTCCACCAAGCCACTCCCACCACCTAAGCCATGCCCACAGAACCGGTTGTTAAAAAATTTGAATCCCATTGGTCTTTAATTTGTTTTCTGAATATAAATATGTCATGTTGGTATATGTAATTATTTCTCCTCCTCCTCCTCCTCCTCTTCCTCCTCCTCCTCCTCCTCCTCTTCTTCCTCCATTGTCTTTGGAGGGGCAGAAATTTGGAGGGGGAATAGTGATGCTAATCAGGAGATGGAAGGACTCATCCTTGCTTTTACAAGATTCCAAATTTTTAAACAAACTCCTTTATAATATGTCCTTTAAGATTATGTTTTATTTCTTGTTAAATTAGTTGGAAAGAAGAAGACCATTTTGGAAACTTTATTCTGTGGCTATAAAGATTTATTCATTTTGGATAGGTTTTTTTTTTGCTTCTAAAAGAGTCTTCATTCCCTCCTAAATCTAATGTTTGATCATTCTAATGCACCAAAAAGATTTTGAACATAACTTTTAGCAAGACATCAAATATTATCTGCACATTCTTTTGCTATATATATGCTTGAAATTTGTCAAGAGGTATTATTCAGATACTGCTAAGCGAGAAAAAAAGGCATATTGTCTTTGTTCAGATACAGGATATCAATTTTTCGGACCAGCACTTAGCTCAGTTTTGTAGCATCTAGTTATTTGTCTTAATCCAGTAGCAATTACAACTAGGACAGTTCTTTCTCTAAGCCTTTTCACTGCGAAAAAAATTAGAGGTTCTCTGCCTTAGCTGTTTAAGACTGACAGTTTGCAGCCAGAGGAAATGGAGCATTCCTGTCTCAATGGAAAATATTCTCGAATTCTCTTTCATCGATAGGAATCATATTCGACATCTGTATGCTTCTGGAATGTCAGAAATCAGTGGGAGGGTAAAATCATATCATTATCCATGTTCATATCAGCATCTGTATGTGCTGAGATAACAAACTGAGTGGTCCTTTATCTGCCTCTGGATATTTTGAGAAAGAGTAGTGAATTCTCCTTCCCTTTCAGTTGTATTCTGCTAACTGGGTTTCTTGCAGGAAACAATCACTCAAATGATATCTGAGCTTCAATATGATCAAAATATATTTTCTGTGTTCATTATTATTAGAAATATCAACTATAACTGCCTTGGTTAAGATCTTCTATAACCATGCTTTGAGATGTGTGAAAATAGAAGAACATACAACAAACTAAGTAGGTGCAAAAATTGATGTATTTTATTGCAAACCATGCTTAATCACATTTCAAGAATTATTTTTCCCTTGAAACACATTGGACTTAACTTACAATAAAGCATATGTATACCCAGAGGTGGTATTCAGCAGGTTCTGATCAGTTCTGGAGAACCAGTAGCAGAAATTTTGAGTAGTTTGGAGAACCGGCAAATACCACCTCTGACTGGAGATTTTACAGTCTCCTTCCCCTGCTATGCCCACCAAGCCATGCCCACAGAACCGGTAGTAAAAAAAATTGAATCCCACCACTATGTATACCACGTTTTTTCTCCATGTGTCACAATATATAAAAGAATAGTATAGATAAAAAAAAAAGATAAGTGTCAGAGACTGACAATATGTAGGAAGCAGCACTCATGTTACCAACAGCATATTAATTAAAGTAGGGGTTGGGAGGTAATGAAATAGAATAAGGAGCAAAGTAGAAAGATCATATCAATGCCATAACAACAACAGCAAGAACAACCATCTCTACCATCCTATTTCTAGCTGAAGAAAAGAACTGCCTTTTCAGTGACCAATTGAAATGGCAATAGTGCTTAAAAATAAATTTATGACCAATTTACAACCATTTACAACCTTTGCAGCATTCCTAAGCCAAGTGATGACCATTACAGTCAACAAGCTTATCTTGTGCCTGACCTGTTGTTTTCCTTTTTTTCTTCCTTTGCAGATAGAAATTAGAGAGGAAAGGACTACAAGACAGTAAACAGGCACACAATGGGAAATATACATAAAAAACAATATGCTGGAGCCTACAGCTGCGAGTGCACCATACAAACAGCTCAATGTATTCCCCATTGTGTGACTACTTACTGTCTTGTGATCCCTTTCTCTCCTCTGCAAGAGTGGAAAAAAACCAAAACAAATCTATTTCTTGTATCTGACCTATTACTGTACTTCTAATCTTCAGATACTAACATAACAGGTTTAGAAAATAAACCCTGTTTTCCAAGGCAAAAGTTGTGGGAAGGAGTAGCTTAGTTATTTTCTTTTCTTTTCTTTCCTTTTTTTTTTTTGCATTTGAGAGGGTTTGTTCCTACATTACTCATTACAATCTAGTTTGCTCCCACCATTATAGAATCCCATTCAACTTTTCTTTTCTTTTACTTTTTTTTTACTTTTCTCTG
This sequence comes from Laticauda laticaudata, assembly GCA_004320025.1. NCBI lineage: Eukaryota > Metazoa > Chordata > Lepidosauria > Squamata > Elapidae > Laticauda > Laticauda laticaudata. Next base: position 11,024 of record BHFT01018469.1, read on the forward strand.
ATATCAGATAATTCTTCCACATGTAATTAATTGGCCATCTGACAATTTCATTACTCTTCCTTTTCGATTGGCCTTTTAAGCCCATGTCACACTGAACCAACGGATGCAAAGAGGATGTAAAAT
>BHFT01018471.1:0-27255 GCA_004320025.1 Laticauda laticaudata
CTGCCGGGCTAACAGGCAGTCAGCTGGCAGCAACAGCTGATGCCGTTTGACAGCTCCTTTTATAGCCGGCTGTCAACCGGCATCAATCAATGGGAGCGGTTCATGCTCCTGCCAGAAGCATGGACCAAAGTGAAGACTGCGGATGAATGCAACAGTAACACTGTTGCTCAGGCCCAAGGAACAGAACTATATGTCTTATAAGTCTGTATGTTATGAGTAAGTTAAAGTCAGGGGAATAGATAACATCATTGCTGAACCTCAAGGACGGACTCTATTTTTGGCTATTGTCCTTCTGAAAGCTCTACTTTCAAAAGCTATGAGGTCCAGATGATTAACTCCCAGGGCAGGAGTCTGGAGCAGAGAATGGATAGGAAGCAAATGACTGGTCTGATTCTTACATATTTAATTGATCATGATCATTCTCTTGTCCTCTCCTTCCAACTTTAAAACAATAAATATCTCATTTTCTAATGATCAATCTTTTTCTCAGAAACAGTTTTTAAAAATCGTGACTCAATTTTGTTAAGTTAAAGGATGGTGTTGGTTGGTTTTGTGTGTTTGGGGTTAGTAGCTTGCTTTGATGGAGAGAATCTTTGAAGTGGCTGTGGTGATGGAGTGCAGTTGAATTGGGAGCAGTGAACTAGAACAGGACTGAAATGGAATGGTATGCTGTGAAGAACTGGAATAGTTGAAGAACATTTGAGAATGAGCCAGAAGCCTTCCAGCAATGACTCTATGAGCTTTTCAGCAGCATTTTTGTGTCCTGCTACTGTCAGCTAGAATAAAGTTGAAATAAATAACAAAATGAATGAATCAATAATCAAAAAAATATAAAACCCTGTTGCAATGCTAACATTTTTCAGAAAACTGATGTGCCTTTATCACTTTATGTCCATATTCCATCTTCTGAAGTGTAGAACAAAATCTGCATTGTGATGTGTCATAATTGTTTTATACCGCTGCAAAACTGTACACAGTCATCGTATAAGCCTATATATTGCATTTATTTGTAATATTTCCTTTTATATTTAAAATGAAATCAGATTTTTTAATGGCATCATCAATATGCAACATATAAAAGGGTCCAAAGACAGAATAAAAAACAGTCTTAAATAGTTTAGTCTTAAATGTTTAAAAACTAGCAGATACCAAAAGTTGTTCTTTGTTTTTGAGATATCATTGCACAACCTTACAAAGGATTCAACAATCCCAGCTTTTAGAATGATTGCAAGAATTGTTTGTTATACTGCCCTTGAACCTCTAAATTGAAATGGCAGCTGGTTGCACAATATTACAATATAACAATATTAACTGACCTTTAAATTATTTAAAACAGATTTTTATTTTTGTTAAAATCTAAGATGCTAAGCTTTTGTAATAAAACAAGAGAATGTGAATATAAAATGGATGGAGTCAATTTATTTATTTTTTCTTTTTCTTTTTTTAAAACAAACTTTATTAATTACAAAACCAAAATGTAGAACAAACAGAACACACAAAAGAAGCAAAAAAGAAAAGAAAAATGATTAAAAAAACCCCCTAACAATTCTATTACTATTACTATTGACAGTCTATGGTTCCTTATTTGCTGTCAATATTAGTATACATTACAGATACATCTTATAGAGAATATATAATTATGATTTACATTTTACATTATTTACTAATGTATTTTCTATTTTTGTTCTATCCAATCATATCAGCATTCCCAGCTTCTATAATATTTTGAGCAAATTGAATTAAAATGAGAATTCTTCCTATTGGGGATATTTAACAGACAAATTCCTAAAAATATTAAATATATCATACTGCAAATTCTTACAGCAGCTAGAATAATCTTTGCACAGTGTTGAAAACAAGCAGATATTCCAACAGAGGAGATGGTTATACAGAAGATAACAAACTGTGTAGAGATGGACAAATTCACCTTAGCACTTAAGGAAAAAGGAGCCAATTTAATTTTGGTGGGAAGAAAATTCCATAATGTGGGCACCACAGTAGAGAAGGCATGTCTTCTGGGACCTGCTACATGATGATCCCTAGCCAAATATCTGCTTGCGGCATCCCTTTCCTGTGCAATCTGATGAGTCAGGCTGATTTAAGTTGGGAAAATGGTCCCTCAGATATCCTGCTCCCAAGGTATAAAGGGAGGTATAAATGTTAAAACCATCTTGGGTTGGACCTCAAAGCAAACTGGCAATCAATGCAACTTGCAGAACAGAAGTATAATGCGTGTTGTCCGAAATGCATTCGTACCAAGTGAAGGTTGGATATTTGGATATTCTTCAAGGACAGCTCTATGTAGGGTGTATTGCAGTAGTCCAAATTGTAGGTGACTAGGACATGAATGTCTGTAAACAAGGCTTGCCAATCCAGGCACAACTGATGCTCAATAGAAATCTGTGCAAAGGTCCTCCTAGCCATGGTTGCCACCTGCTCCCCAAGTTCAGAAGAATCCCCAAATTGCACAGTGGGTCTTTCTTGGGTAGTGTAAACTTATCCAGCAACAAAGATGATGTGGTCCTTGAATCAGTGAGACCAAAAACTAAAGCAACTTTGTCTTGCCAGGGTTCATCTGAAGCTCAATGTTCCCCCTTCACACCCTCACAGCCTTGAGGCATCAGGCATCAGGATCAGGATCACTTAATTTATCAGAAATGGAAATGTACAATTGGATATAATCATCATAGTAATTAGACCTCATCCCATGGCAACAGATGAACTCATCTAGAGGCTTTATGTAGAAGTTTGAAAAAGAAAATCCTGGAAGAATCTATGTATGCAGTTCGTAAGAGTCAACACTGTCATGATGGCATATAATTAGTCAATAAGATAATTACTTATTAGCAGGATCTCCATTTTATCTAAACTGAATCTGTTTTAAAAGTAAGTAAGAATTTTATTTAATTAATCTCAATCTATTCCTGGAGTATTGTGGAGTATTGCGTGTCAACAGTATGCTGATGAAATTTCATTTTTAATATCCCGGTGACTCACCGTAAAAAGTTCCACACAGCTGTTGAAAAGTGTGATCATTGTAAAGCCTTCTTCCAATTCCCAGTCCAATCACTATAATCAATGCAATAATCTAGATTAAATTAACAAAATCTCCTTTTCTCTCTCTTATCATATGACATCCAGTTCAGAGGTTAAGCATCAAAACCAGGGGAAAAGAAAACCTCTAACTGAAATATATCCAGAAAAATATCTCTTTCCAAGTGAGTTTGAATAGGTCTGGCTACCACATGTAACCTTTTTAGAAACTACACTTATTTTTCCCAGAAGTTATCAAACTGAATCCTCTTTGAGATGCTGGAACTATTTTCAATAATAAATTGTTTTAAAAAGTTGTCTTCTCCCTTCCCCAATCATTTTTCTCCTTCTGTAAAGAGGCAGTGCTTTTTCCTAAATGTCACTGTACACAGAGATCCTGAAATCCATTAACTTCTTATTAAATCTCTATCTCTGCAGAAGGGAATAGCTCCAGCAATTCTAAATCTGAGCAAAGTGATATGTTTATGAAAGGAGAAGAGATGGAAAACTTCTCTTTTTCAAATCAAGATCTTCCTGTGCATTAGAGTACATCAAAGCTAGTTCATGCCCTGCTGCTTGAAACTTCCATTGCTATCTCCACCCATTCCAATATTTAACAAGAACCCTTATAAAGTTAAAATTAATGCTTCTAAAATCAAAATAGAGTCTGAAGAAAATTTCCTCTTCATGAAAATTTGAAAGAGAAACAGTTATTACAGAAAGGAAACTTTCAGTGAGCTCATTTGTGATCTCATTAATAGAACAATAATGAATACTCTCTCTTTATTGTTGTTATTTACCAGTTTGTGAAATCTCTTGTCAGCACAGTCAGAAAAGGGATTTGCTCTGTATTAACAGCTATAGTAAACAATGCTTTTATTTAATAGGCTAGGCCACTGTTTCCTAAAGTGTGGTCCTGGGAGGCCTGGGGATCCTCAAGAACTGTTAGAAGTCTACAGGGGTGGGATTCAAATTTTTTAACAACTGGTTCTGTGGGCATGGTTTAGTTGGTGGGCATGGCTTGGTGGTCATGTGACTGGGTGGACATGGCTTGGTGGTCATGTTATTGGCTGGGCGTGGCCAACTCAATATCACTCACATCAAGGCATGCATCTCCTTGCCTGGCTGTGGGGATGCTGCAACAGTTGTAAGTATGAAAAATGTCACAAGTCATCTTTTCAGTGCCATGAACTGTGTAACTCTCATTGTCACTCCACACAAGCAAAGTACCAGCAAAGGAGGGGGAAAAAACTCCAGAGAAGTTCCCGAGACAAGAAGTCTAGTCCTGCCAAGAATATAATAAAGGTTAACAGAGAGGCAGTTTCTGTAAGCAACACCAGAATGTTTCCTTCCTGTCTTCCTTACAGGATTAGGCCAGTAATTTCTTTTAACAACCAGTTCTCCAAACTGCTTAGAATGTTAACAACCGGTTCTAGCGAATAGGTGTGAACTCATAGAGTCCTACCCCGGGGAGTCTATGAAATGAATATAATTTGGTATTCTATGTTGAAAAACAATACAATATTAAAATTCTATGAAACAGTCATGAGAACAGCAGCAGGTATATCAATTTTAATTTTTATTGCAGTAAATATTGAAAAGTGTAACCAATAAAAAAACTCTTTAGGGGTCCTCCATCATTTTTAAAAGTGGAAAGAGTTCCTGAGAGAAAGAGAAAAAAGAAAATGTAAGAAACAATTGTCTATACCCTGTGTTCAGGAATAACTACATTTATCTCTTCTACTGTACATATTTATCCCCTTTGTTTTACTTACAAATGAAAAAGACATATTCACATATTGATATTCTGGAGAAAAACAACAATGACAACTGTGCATGACACCTATGATCAGAATCTGAGCTGTTTCACTTCTCTGCTAATTTCAGAAATATTAATTGGTTATCTTGTTTTGCTTCATGTATTACAAACAAAATAGGCTGACTTTGAAAACAATTTCTTAGACAGAATATTCTTGCCTGGAGCTACAGCTTCTATTGCAATGCATTAATTAGCCCACATTTAATTAATTTACATACAAACAATGCTACATTATAGTTGCTGACCTTTGCAGAGCATCAGTCTTATTTGCCAATGGATTTTACATGCTTTATTATCAACTCTGATTTAATTTACTTTATTTCCCAATAAATATTAGTATTTTTAGTGGTGAGAGCCAATTTGGAACAGTGATTTAAGATGCAGAGTGAGAAAATGGGATATACAGAATTTTAGTCCTGCCTTAGTCATGAAAGCCTGTGGGTGATGTTGGGCCAATCACTCTCTCTCAGCCCTAAAAAAAAGAAATGGCAAATCATTTCTAAAAATGTTCTCAAGAAACCTGCATTTATTAATAATAAATCAAGGGCATCCCCTCAAATAAAACCATAAACATGATCAATGCTTTATATTAGATTCTTGCTCCATTTAGACAATCTCAAAATATCGATAGTTCTCAACGTACAACCCAAATTTCTGGGTTGTTTTAATAGAGACCCAAATTTCTGTGCTGAACAAGGCAGTTATTAAGTGAGTTTTGCCCCATTTTGTGACCTTTTTTGAAACAGTTGTTGAGCAAATAGCTCTATTTATTAAGTGAATCACATGCTCATTAAGCACATCTGGCTTCCTCCATTGTCTTTGCTTGTCAGAAGCTGGCTGGAAGATTAGAAAGGGTAATCACATGACCCTGGGACACAGTGGGACAATGTAATTGTCATAAATACATATTAGTATCTGGATTTTGATCAAGTGACCATGAGGTTGCTACAACAGTCAAACAAAACAGTCATAAGTCATGGAGGAAGAGAGAGGAACCCGCCCCACTTTATATTGAAGGGGGCTGTGTGGAGAGAATTTCCTCCTTTAAATTCCTGGGAATCTACCTCAGCGAAGATCTGGAAGATCTACCTGGAAAATCAACACAACTCAGATGGCCAGAAAGGGTCTTGCAAAATAATAAAATGGAACAACGACTGATGACCTCCTTATACCAGTCCACAGAAAGTGTCCTCATATATTGCATTACAGTGTGGTATGCTGGCTTGACAATCACAGATAGAAAGACATTACAGAGGGTGATGAGCACAGTATAAAAGATCATAGGCTGTTCCCTGATACCACTAGATGACATCGCTAGAGCTCACTGCCCTAGAAGACTGAGGAAAATTCCCAGGGACAACCCACATCTCACATGAAGAAGTCAGCACTTCTTCACTCTCCTACCATCGGTATATATAGAAGCATAGCCAGCCACACCAACAGGCTGAAGAACAGTTTCTATCCATGGGCTGTCAGACTTCTGAATGGAAAATAACTTCATGTCAACATACTATGCTAGACTTGCAGGGTCGGCTTGTTGTGCAACAAGGTCACCTAGTGTAATAGGGGACTTCTGTCCTCACTGTGAGTTGTGTTTTGGGGGACGTGCACGAAGGGAGGCTCAGCCAATCTCATTGTACACATGTTGTACTCTAACAATAAAGGTAATAATAATAATAATAATAATAATAATAATAATAATAATAATAATNATGTTGTACTCTAACAATAAAGGTAATAATAATAATAATAATAATAATAATAATAATAATAATAATAATAATAATAATAATAATAATAAACATTGGCATTTCTTCCAGGAGTCAGTACCTTCAGTGGTGGGATTCAAATTTCTTAACAACTGGTTCTGTGGGTGTGGCCTAATTTGTGGGTATAGCTTGGTGGTTATGTGACTGGATGGGCTTGGCTTGCTGACTAAGCATTGCTTGTATGTAAATATTATAAATATTTATGTAAACATTGATTTTTTTTAAATAAAAAAGCAACTTTTACCAAAAAGCAAGCAGATTGAGTTGCTCAGAGAATCACAGTTTAACTCAGATCTATCTGCAGTCGGGTACCTGAGTCTGTCACATAAAATTTGCTTGCAAGCAAACTCACAAAATTAACTCACAACACACAATGTATGTAAACATTGAATTTTTTATTTAAAAAGAGCAACTTTTACAGTTGCAGGCAAAGCAGGCAGGCAGATTGAGTTGCTCATAGAATCACAGGTTAATTTATAGATCTATCTATCTACAATCGGCTACCTGAGTATGCACTGAAAAGCTTCAATCCTAAGGAAGATTTGGCTCTGCTTTTAGATTAGCTAGAAAGCAAGAAATCCAAGGATTTCCTGCTTTCTAACTAATCTAAATCTCCCGGCAAAGCAGAACAACTGATGGTCGGGTGGAAAAAAAAAGAAAAAATAGGAACTTACCAAACCAGGCAAATTGGATGGCTCGCGTGTCGGGTAAGGAGTGAGTGGGCTGGGAGGGGCAGGGCCAGCCAGTGAAGTGATTTGCTGGTTCTCTGAACTGTGAACAATTGTGTGTGCAGTGTTTGCAAGAAATCATCAGCTGTGCCACCTGGACAGCTGACAAGTGCTGTGCTTGGGTGCGCAGCATTTGAAAATCTTCTTGTTTCCTGTTTTTTCAACCTCAGTTGTGCTGCACAAAGCAGCTGAGGAGGGAAAAGCAGGGAATAAAGGACAGCCCAGAGCCCAGGCAGGTGGGTGGGCCAAACACCAAACTGGTACGGTGTCAGCTTCTCTTTGCAGCTACAGGTTCTATAGAACTGGACCAAACCGGTAGCATCCCACCCTGAGTACCTTCAAGAGAAATTATAACTATTATCAATGTGGATATCTCTTAATTACTCAAGTTTTCACTGTGGATTTGCCTAGGCTGCTAGAAATTAGGAGCTGAAATCTAGAACTGAGTTTTCTGGATACAGTTTTATTTGATCCTCTGGTTGTCTCTGTTCTTCTGCAGTTTTCTCCCTTGCAAAGTCATATAATTTTCCTCCGCCACTACCAAAACAAAGAAGAGTTTTCTAGTACCCCATTAACTCCTATTTTATCAGGATCATCTGTAAAATATGAATACATCTAGCAGCTGCTAGCCAAATTTATGGGTATTTACATGCTTACTATCATAGTACACTCTAGCCACTACTGTTTACTGGTGGAAATAGATAGAAAAGTGGGAAGATTCATACATAATCAAATAACAAATATGAAGTAACTGGAATGTAACCTTATAATTCTATTAAACACTAATCTAAAGTGTATCTTGTCCCAAAGAGTTTGGAAAAAAAAAAAAACGAGTACCAGGGGATGACTCCAAATATGATCTTTGTGACTCTTATCACTGCTGGCTGATAGATGTTTATTTTAAACCACAGTAATTTTGAATATATATGCTGTTGAAATTAGCCCAGATAATGAGTTGTGAAAATTATGACAAATTTATTATACACCTGACAGTTAAGGAACTTATTGTGGCCCCTTGTAATATGGCATGGATCCTGGGGACCATACAGCCCTGATGAGCAGCACTGAAAAAAGTAGTTTTCCTAGAATAGTATAGACACTAATCAATACAGAATAACTCTGGAATATTTTTAAAGTATGTATGACTATTAGTGTATTTATCTTAGTCATTAATATAAATACTTGTTTACAAAACAGTTACACTGAAATCACCAAAGCAAGTTGTCAAAGGCTTAGACTCTGTGAAATAGTATCTTCATGTAAAGTGAAGATACTGAAATATATTCCCAGTTTAGATTATATACACATACACACTAGCCAACATTGAAGAAGTTTGGGATAAGATGTGCAACTTTTCCCTTCCTCCCCATTCCTTTCACATATACTGAGTTTATAGTTGTTTAGCATAAAAGAAAGTGATTTTTTCCAAAGTTACTCAGCAAGCTTTGGGCCTTAAGCTAATAATGATAAGATATCAAATATCTATGATTAAGCTTTCCCACAGATTGTATGGATCTGCTGCTTTAAAGACATGGGGAAATGATTGCTTCTGTCCAAGAGTTTCAACCCTTTTCTTCCTAGCCCTTTTCCTAAGCTAAATCAGATCCTATCAGCCACAGAGGACAAAAATATATACTGATATGGTATTTGGCTTAAGATGAATGGTTTACTTTGTGCTATGTTCAGCATGGAACAAATGTGAGTATCTAGCAGAGTTTCCATAAGTTTTCAATAATAAATCATCTGAAAATGGTACTGTAATGAAATAAAAGTTAGTATGGATGGGGTGTAGGAAAGTTGAACAAAGAAATGAACTTATTTGAAAATACCTTTTAAAATTAATTGATCCTGTTATAACTTTGTTATCTTTTCTATCCTTTATCTTCTCTGCATTCCTTCTGATCACATTAGAGTTTCCTTCTTTAAATTCCTGGGAGTCTACCTCAGCGAAGATCTTACCTGGAAAATCAATACAACTCAGGTGGCCAGAAAGGCCCAACAGAGACTCCATTTCCTTAGGGTCTTGCAAAAGAATAAAGTGGAACAACGACTGATGCCTCCGTTTTACCAGTCCACAGAAAGCTGTCCTCATATATTGCATTAGAGTGTGGTATGCTGGCTTGACAGTCGCAGATAGAAAGACATTACAGAGTGTGGTGAGCACAGTATAAAGATTGTAGGCTGTTCCTGATACCACTAGATTGACATCGCTAGGGCTCACTGCCTTAGAAACTGAGGAAAATTCTCAGGACAACTCACAATCTCACATGAAGAAGTCAGCATTTCTTCACTCTCTCTACCATCGGTAATATATAGAAGCATAGCCAGCCACACAAACAGGCTGAAGAATAGTTTCTACCCATGGGCTGTCAGACTTCTGAACAGAAAATAACTTCATGTCAACATACTATGCTAGACTTGCAGGGTCGGCTTGTTGTGCAACAAGGTCACATAGTGTAATAAGATTGGGACTGGGTAGGGACTTCTGTCCTCACTGTGAGTTGTGTTAGGGGAGGCACGAAGGGAGGCTCAGCCAATTTCATTGTACACATGTGGTACTTGACAATAAAGGTAGTAAAAATTACCTTGCATTCTCTTAATAATTTCTATATCTCAAGGATGTAATAGTAGGGATTTAGTATACCTCAAACTAGTGGTAAAAGGAAAATGCTCCCACAAAAAGTAGGGAATGTGGCAGCACTGTTTCAATTCTTCCACCTGAGTTGTGAAAAGCAGTCATAATCTCATTGGTAATTAGTATACTGGGAATATTTCTATATAATGGTGTTATCATAATTAAGAATTATAACTTTATGTAGAAATTGCAAATTATTCCAAGTTCTACAATCAACTAATTTCATGTGCTTAGAATTTCAGTATTCATGAATTTGTTCTGAGTTCTGAAGTAAACCAAGTATTGTAATGTTGGATGTGACACAGGAATTCTGTGAAGGATTCCAGACTGAACAATTTAGAATAAAATATTTATTTATAGGTATTTATTAATCACATTTATTTCCCACAATATTGGGCAGTGTACTATCAGTGGTGGGATTCAATATTGTTGACACCGGTTTGGTGGACATGGCTTTGTGCAGGCACAGAGCATTCAGCGATAAAGTTGAGTATGGGAGCCCTGGCACGCAGGGTGGGCCAAACAGCAGAACAGCGGAGAGAACCAATTCGGTCTCCACTGCTCATCACTCCTACTAGCTCTCCAGAACTGGGCAGAACCAGTCAAATGCTACCACTGGTACTAATATATACAAACATCACTATAAAAATGTAGATTATATATTAAAAACAGTATATAAATTTAAAATTTAATAAAAGTTACATTTGTAAATGTAACTTAAGCTTGGGAGGAACTTCCAGAATGGTAGCAGGGATGGGACTACCTGACTTTGGATAAGAATGTTCTATATAATCCAGAAAGAAACAGTGGCAAATCATTTCCATAAGTATGTCAAAGAATCCAAACAGATGTATCCTCATTTAACCATTCTTATATTGAAAGCATCTTTAAATTTATAGTATCTTTGTGCTATCTTTAATATCTAGTGGATTTTGACTACCTACACCGACTTTGTTTAAGCAAGTCTTGAAGACCTAGTACTTTGGCCCTGGATTAGGATTTAGATCTCACCCTTTGATACTATTAGAGGTTGAGAGGTACCACTTATTGGTGTCTCGTGGTGTCTTTCATTCTTTTTTTTTTTTCTGGTTATTAACACTTTCACTTTTTAAAATATATATCCGATGCTGCCCAGAATTATTGTAAAGCTGGACCAGCTACAAAATCGACAAGCAAATGAAAATAAACACTCTTTTTCATAATTTGGTCCTATCCTTTAGAGCAGTGTTTCCAAGTGGTGGTACTTACCCTGGAGGTGGTGGGATGCCTTACGTGGGTGCTAAGAGCAAGGGGACTGACAGGGGGTGCTAAGAGGTGGCAGGGGGCACTGGAGGTGAGCCCCATGCAGGGCACAATTCAGGGGTGGGATTCTACTGGTTCATTACCATTCCTGTAGTCTGGAGAACTGGTAAAATGGGCCCCTGGCTGGCCCTGCTCCTCTCCTCCTGCTCCTCCATTCCCTGCCCAGTCAGTCCTTACTGCGCATGGTGCGACATGGTGCGCATGTGCAACAATTGCTGACAGCCACAGCATTGTGTTGAGAAGTGGAACAAGTAAAGTCGGAGTTTGTAATTTTCACTGCAAAAGCATCCAGAAGCTGTGTGTTTTTTCTGGCAGCTGGGGTAGAGCCGTACCAAAAAAACATGTTTTGCAGTGAAAATTAATGACCTCCAACTTTGTTCTTCTTCTCCAATGCACCATCGTTGCCATGTTCTAGGCACCAGCCATACCACCCAATTGACTGCTGCCACCACTCCGTTCGGACTTACTTGGCAAGTCCTCTGGTGCAACGGGCTCAATGGGGTGGACCTGTGGGCTGGTACCAAGAATGTGGCTGCAGCAGTGCATTGGAGACAGGAGCAAAACTGGAGTCGGTAATTTTTGCGTGCAAAAAAACTCCAGCCATCATGGTTTTTGTTTTTTTTTTTTTAGCCCTGGCTTGCCTTTCCTGGCACAGTCATGTGCTGTGGGATGATGAAAGAGGTGGTCATGGGGGAGGAAACAGAGAGAATAAGGGGCCTCTGAAAGGGGAAACAGGGTGATGCAGGATAAACCCAGGCCTTTGACAGATTTGGCCATGCCTGCCTGGGCAGAAAATAGGTACATTGGGAAGGGATAAAGAGAAAGGGAACGAGAGAGAGAGAATGAGAAAAAGAGAGAGAGAAAAGAAAGAGAGAGAGAGGGAAAGAGAGAAAAAGAAAAGAGTGCAAGAGAGAAGGAAAGAGAGGGAAAGAGAAAGAGAGAAGGAACAGACAAGAAAGAAAAAGGGAGAGAGAAAGGAAAAGAAAGGAAGTAAAGGGATAGACAAAAAAAGAGAGGGGATAGAAGGAAGAAAGATAAAGAGGGAAAGAGGAAGGTATAAGAAAGTGAATGGGATTTGGAGGGAGGGAGAGAGAGAGAAAGTAAGAGAGAGTGAAAGAGAGAGAGAAGGAAGAGAGAACAAAGAAAAGAGAGAAAAGGGAGAGAAAAAGGGAGAGAGAAAGGAAGAAAAAGGATAGACAAAGAAAAAGGGTGGAATGGAAGGAAGGGACAGAAAGAAAGAGAAAGAAAAAAACAAAAAAGAAAGAAAGAAAGAAAGAAAGAAAGAAAGAAAGAAAGAAAGAAAGAAAGAAAGAAAGGGAGGGATGAGAAAGTAAATGAGATATCTAGTCCAACCACCTGATCTAACAGGATTAGAAGGGAGTGTGTGTGTGTGTGTGTATGTATGTGTGTGTGTGTGTCTGCATGACTGTCAAAACTCCAAAAACAGGTCAAGTTGTTCTGGGGAGGTCAGTCATAAATTGCAACACTTACTAAGCAACCGGCCATTAAGCGAGGACCACTTATATTTAGTTTGCCAGTCACATTACTATGCCCAGCCAGTCACATGACCACCAAACCATGCCCATCTGGTAATGTGATCACCAAGTCATGCCCAGCCAGCAAGCCACGCCCAGCCAGTCACATAACCACCAAACCATGCCCACAAATTAGGCCATGCCCAAAGAACCAGTTGTTAAGAAATTTGAATCCCACCCCTGGGTGGGGGCACTGAGGATGAATTTGTAACAACAAGGGGGCAGTGGACTGAAAAAATTCCACTGCTATGTTTTTCCTTTTTAAAACCTTGCAGAAAAAAACAGAGGGTATTCAGTATCTGATATACCAATGATGTAAGCCCAAAACAAGAACTTCAAACACTATACAAACCTTTTATTTCTAAGAAATATAAGGCACATACTCTGTATCAGTTGGCATCCTTTTATATACCACTTTGAAGTTGGAATCACTTTCTGAGCTCAGATATCTATTGGAAGACATTCTTTGTTTTTCCATGTCTCTTTCCATCTTTGATAGCTTTACAGATGTAATGGAATTTCTTATCTCTTCTATAAGCTCTCTGAAACTCTTTAAGTGCCTTCCTGAGATCTTTATCTTTCTTGGTTTTGACTTCTCTTTTTAGCAATATTTACCATTTGTTCTGACATCCAGATAGGTTTCTTTAGTACCTTTGTCTTTGACAATCTCTTTTCACATCTATCTTAAGAACTTTATTGACTTCATTCAGTGGTTTAATTTTTTTTTACTACTGGTTCTGTGAGCATGGGAAGTATACTGTAAAATCTCCAGCCAGATGTAGTTTTGCTGGTTCTCTGAATTACTCAAAATTTCCACTACCAGTTCTCCAGAATTGGTCAGAACCTGCTGAATATCTTTGACTTCATTCCATAATTCTTCTGGTCCCCTCTCAATCAGATTCAGGACTATAATGCAATTCCTAATGTTTTCTTTGAAAAAGCTAGGTACACGTTTAAAATCATGCCATGGAAAATGGTTGGGTTTCTTATCTTGTTTTAGCTTGATTTAGAACTTGTACATGAAAAAGTTCGCAATCTGTTCATAGTCAACCTCTTGCCATATTTTAAATGTACATATATATATATATATGCCTGTATGCATGGATATAGGTACAGTATGTATCTAAATTATATAAATATGTCTGAATGTGTGTGTTGTTTTGTTTATTTTTGTTCGCAATGAAGAAAAAAAAAAACCTATGCTGAATTTGACCATAAAATTTGTCAACTTCCTTTTCTTCTACAGTGGTTGGACTGTAGTCTGGATAATTGTTATATTAAAGGGTTGTCAGGAAAGTTTAATTTGTATTCTATAGTCACTGAACTGCACCAACTTTGCTATCCTTTCTGACCATGAAAGCAAGGCTGCTGCTGCTTAGTTTGTTGTTATTGTTGTTGTTTGTTTGTTTGTTTATTTGTTTCAGAGAATTAAACAGTATTGTTAGGAATGTAAGTCACCTAACAGCTATTTGAGTTGGACAATATATAAACCAGGATAGACATTTTAAAAATTGTATCTTTAAGAAAATCCTAAAACTATAATTGGGTGTAGTTTCTCAAACCACAGAAGATGGGGCCAGAAGATGGAGCCAGAAATCTGGGCTGTTTAGTTTTAGTCTTAGTCTCAGAAGAGAGTGTGTCTCAGTGAGTCTCTGTTTTCCTTCTGTTGGAGAGTTTTGCCGTTCTTGTATTGACTGATATTCATGGATTTGATGTAAGTCTGATACTGAACTGTTTTTGACACTGGACTTTGTTATTGGATTATCCCTGGATGAAAATGACTAANAAAAACCTACATTTACTGTACAGTGTATCTGTGTACTGTGTGTGTATTATTCAAACACTACTCTCAAATATGTCTCCTATATGTGCTCATTCTCCTAACAGGGAATTACCTCAACAAGTACGATGTTTGGAATGAAAGTATCCAATTCTAATCCATTTCAATTTGCTGATGCCTAAGATGTCAATTGTAGTTGATTTATTTCATCTTTCACCACCTGAAATTACTACATTCATGCTGTTTACATATTATGATCCCACTGTAATTCTGTATTATTGGCAACATCAGCAACTACCCAAAGGTTTTGTTTTTAATCTAAGCATGTAATACATATAATTAGTACTCTAAAAAGGTCATCAGCCCTTCCTCAGCCCTATGATCTGCATACCTTCACTTTTGGGAATATCATAATATCACAATGAGACAACATAGCAAGACTTAAATGGGGAAGGAATAAGATTCAAGGAAATTGTACTATAGCACTGTTTTTTTTTGAAAATCATAAATTGTAATTTTTCATGAGGATACATAGCACAATTCACTAATTATGACATTGCATAAGACCTCCTTGGTTAAAATGAAACAAAGGCATCATAATTAATATTTCTCTCATTAAAATGTTCCTCGGATTACCCTTCTTTATTTCATTCCCTGTGATAATTCTGTATGATGTCTAAGTAAATATGAAGTTGAAAGATGCAAGAGTTCTTCTAAGGAGGATCAAGCCAGGAAGCCAATCAAAGGCCCAGATGCTCCTCTTAGAAATGCAGATTGAAGAGTTTTCCATCTGAGGGTCATCTGTTTGCAAATTTTGTCACATAAGTGGTTACAGCAGTCAGGTTTTCTGTTCCAGTTGAGAGAGAAAGGCACCAAAGGGAACTATTTTCTGCCCCACAATCAGTAGGAAAATGCTGTGCCAACTGAAATTATAATTATATCTGCAGCAATATGCTAATGAGCTTTGAAAAGATTTAGCTGAATAATAGAATCAGAGGAATTAAACATAATGTACATACTGAAGCATTACATGAAGTACTTAGATTTACAAAATAGTATTCATCAATCATTAAGTGTTCATGAAACAAATCAACCTGTTCCAGC
This sequence comes from Laticauda laticaudata, assembly GCA_004320025.1. Lineage (NCBI taxonomy): Eukaryota > Metazoa > Chordata > Lepidosauria > Squamata > Elapidae > Laticauda > Laticauda laticaudata. Next base: position 15,706 of record BHFT01018471.1, read on the forward strand.
TGTACCACACTGCTGACTGCACTGGGGAATTGTAGGCTGTGTAAATGTCCCAACATTTTTTTTAAAAATGCAAATCATTTCAAATATAATTTGAATCTACCTAGGTAAAGAAATTGTTTTATGATGATTTCCATATCTATCTATCTATCTATCTATCTATCTATCTATCTATCTATCTATCTATCTATCTATCTATCTATCTATCTTTATCATTCAGGATAGAGCTGGACTTTTGAGGTCTTCCCATCCAAACCCCTGCTCATCTGTCTGTATAATCTAAACTATTCTAAAATAGATTCTATTTTTAAAAGAAATGAAATCATTTTAAGGCATATATAGAATACTCACCTGAGAAATGTTTATAGAAATTACTTGGACTTGCTTTGAAGGTAGGCTTTCTTGGATGTTTCTCCTGGAAAATCATTTTGAGATTTTGTTTAGAATTCACATGTGACACAATCTGACAACTCAGAGATATATGGAATATAATACCCAAATCATAAATAATAGATTAATACATGATTAGACAAATTGGGATTTTTAGATTTTAGTGTTTGATAACAAAGAGCTACAGAACTATGGCATTCCAGGTCCTGCTGATATCCATCTGTCAGTATTGTTTATTGCTATATGGGTTGCTGGGAATTTTGGTTTAACAAGATCTAGAGAACCACAGTTTCCATTATTAATGTCAACTTGTATGGTATTTTTTACCTTTCATAAAGGCTAGGTCACACTGACAGACGGATGCAGAACATATGCAAAAAGGACACAGCGGCCGAGCAAAATTTCGGGGGTGGCTCCATCCATTTTTATCCGCTCTCAAAAATGCCCCAAATTTACATAAACAAAACAGACAACAACGGAAAGGAACGGACGGGGGTAGTACGTAGCGAGGATGGTAAGCGGATGTTCATAGGAAGCCTAGTGGATGGAAGCGGATGGAAGTGGATGACACATCCGAAGGTGCTTTCCGGGAGGAGAATATGCAAAGTGGATGCATAGCGGAAGGAGCGGATTGCGTTTAGTGGATGACGCGGATGCATCAGCGGATGCCTATAGGATGCATCGGTAGGATGCGTAAGCGGAATGCAAAGCGTTCAAACCTGCGATGGGGGAAGTTTAATTGCATCAGCTCCATGGATATAAAAAGGATGCACTCGACAAGCAGTCAGCAATTCAGAAGGAAAGACGTGCTGCCAGAAGAACATCTTGAAAACATCACCATGGGGGAAGAAGAGGAAGCCTGTGCCTACTCCTGCCAGCGCCTGGCAAGAAGGACAGAACCACCATCCACCCCTGGCTCTGACTCTGACTCTGAAGCTGCTGGTGCTGATCTGCTGCTGTGGTGGTGCATGCTGTGTTTGCTGCTGCTGGTGCTTCTTCCTGCTGGTGCTGCTGGTGCTGCTGGTGCTGTTGGTGGCTTCTCCTTGCTGCTGGTGCTGCTGGTTGCTTCTCCTGCTGGTGCTGCTGGTGGTGGTTGGTGCTGCTTGGTGGGCTACTCGCTGCTGGTGCTGCTGGTGCTGCGTAGTGGATGACGTGGATGGCATCACGGATTGCCTAATAGGATGCATAGGCAGATTGCACTAGCGGATTGCAAAGCATTCACATGTGCATGCGGGGAGGATGAATTGCGTCAGATCGGTAGATATATAATAGGATGCTAGCCGCAAAGCAGTTCAGCATTCCAGAGGAAAGACCTGGCTGCCAACAGACACATCTTGAAGGAATACCATTGGTTTCATTCAGTCTGGCAAAAAGGAAAGACGCCACTATCCACCACTCCCTGTGCTGACTCTGAAGCTGTTGGTGGCTTCTTCTGCTGCTTGTTGTCTTGCTGCTGCTGCTGCTGCTGCTGCTTTCCTGGTGTTGCGCTGGCTGGTGCTTCTCCTGCTGGTGCTGGTGCTGCTTGCTTGCTGCTGCTGCTGGTGGGTTGGAGGTTGGCTTACTTCCTGGCTTTTGGGTTTTTGTGGCTGTCTGGTGATGCTGGTGATGTCTGGTGGCTTCTCCTGCTGGTGCTGCTGGGTGCTGCTGTTGCTTGCTGTGCTTCTCCTGCTAGTTATCCTGGTGCTTCTCTGCTGTGGAGGCTGGTGCTGGTGCTGGTGCTGTTGGTGGACGCAGCCCCAAGGCCCTGCAAAGCCCTGCTGCTGAAGGCACTGGAAGCACTCTGCCAGAGGGAAGGAAAGAAGCAAGGCAGGAGAAGGGAGAGAAAGAAAGAGTACTCCATTTCCGAGGACCATGAGGAGGAGGTGCTGGATGGCTGAGGGAGAACGAGTACCTGTGGAGAAAGGGTCACAGGCATCTATCACGACACCAAGAGGAAGCAGTCAGCATGGATGAGAGAAGGCAAGAGAGCCTGGGCTACACTTCAGATGTACTCTCTGGGATGGTGGAAGCACATGCACACCTGGCATAGCACAGCTGCAATCTGAGGAAATCTGGGCCAGGCAGGCTGTCAAGTCACCTGACCGGGAAGAATGTAACGTCATGGCCTAAGTGCAGCTTTCCTGGGGGTGGAGATCTGCCACCACGGGAGGCAGACCCTCTGTCCAACCCTCTCCTCAGACAGCCCACAGACATCCAGGCTTCTTCCAAGCCAGAGGACAGATTAACCAGTGTTCCTAATGTGGGCAGGTGTCTTTGGAGGGCCCCACGGCAAGAAGACCCCCGACAGCTGCACTGCCCCGATTGCCAGCAGGAAGTGGAGGATCCCCTGTCTCAAATGGAGCAAGAAGAAAGCAGGCAGCAACGAGACCAACCCACCCCACTCGGATCTGTGGCGTGTCGATCTTCACTCCACATAAAGCTGGCAGAGCGGGGCAGAGGCAGACTGGAAGGGCCAGAGCACACTGGTCCTCTGGAGATTAGGGACAACGATGCAAACCATCAAATCAAATCTCTCTCTCAGCTTGGTCCTCAGTGAATTATAACGCATCCTCAAACCTACAAGCCGCTTCATCAAGTATGTGAGCCAGAACCCCCTCATGGACCTGCCGCGAGGCCCAGTATGCAGGTGAATGAGGCGAAAATCATAGGCAACTGCTGTGCACCAACGCCTCTAGACCCAGCTGAACCTGCTCTGACGCGAGTCCAGGACTGCTGCTCCACCACGCAGGTGATGTCACAGCCCTTCCACTGCTTTCAAGCAGCCCTGCACCTATCAAGGTATCTACGCGTACAGGGCTTCCCTACAACAGAGGCAGCCTTCCTCAGTCCAGGTCCCAGATACATTGCATGCCAAAGAAGCTACCTCGCCAGCTGCAAGACCAGTCAGCCCACTACACTCCTCCTTCCTCACCCCACAACCAAGCCGCCTTCACACGAAAATCTTTCTTCAGTACTATGCCTGACATCCCATGGTCGCTTGAGGAAGGGCCTCTCAACCTCACGGGATGGAGTCAGCTCTCTTGAAAGAGCTTCCCTGAACAACACCAGATCCCCGTGTTGTACTCCGGGGACCAGGCAACCCCAATTGCAAGCCTCAGACCAGCACTCCAGCCACAGCCACCGCTCCACAGTCCCCTGGACGTCGAACAGCTGAGACCATGGGACATGCCTAGAGTGACTGAGAATTAGTGCCGAGAAGAGTTGAATAGCCTGTTTCACCTTATCTTTTGCTTAGAAGAACGCTTTACTTGGTTCATTTTGCTTTTTTAATAAAGATACTATAGTTGTACTTAAGACAGTTTGTTAATAAAGGTTATCTTTGCTTCAAGCAGCACTTGGTTCATTTTTTTTAACTTAATAAGGTGTTGGTGAAAACTTTGAAAAAAGGGTTAAGCCTTTTGCATGCTTGTGGATTGGTAACAGGAAAGTTGTGGGGATGGGTAAGGATAGCTGTGGACTGGGTAAGGATAGTTGTGGATGGGTAAGGATAGCTGTGATAGATAAACCTTCCAGTGCAAGCATGGTGGGACTGTATGGTCCACCCTCACGGCAGGCGTGCCACACTATGGCCCTTTATGTATCAAAATAACAATTTATTCACTGTATCAACACAATTTCACAATAAACAAAGCTCTTTATTATGCCCTCTATTCATTGTAGGGCCATCAACAGTACATGCAACAACTCATCAGTGTTAATGAGACAGGCTTCCAAGGGAAGCATCATTAAGCATTCCTTACCATCCTGTCTTGCCAACGCCCACTGCTCCAGCTGGGAGTTACACGCACCGTGGTTTAGGAGGGTGCGCTGCTTTCTTCCTTCAACGTGAATCGCTTGTTGGGTGCCTTGTACATCCACAGTGTGCTATCAGGTTTCATCCTGGCCTCCATTCACTACAGGCTCCATGTACCCTTTGCCCTTGTGTGACGTCCACAAGGCCTGGTGTCTGCAACACTGGGTTAGTGGGTGCCACATGAGATTGTGCAGGGTGCAGCAAGCTTGCCCAAGGATGCTCGTCTCATAAGTCCTGGGTGATGCTGCATGGTGTGAGAAGTACTGGATACCTGTTGGCCAGGATGCCAAAGGTTTGTTCTCACCACCTCGCCTTGCCCTGTGACAGCGCTGTAGTTTGAAGATCCCTCTCTTCACGGATGAGGTATCTTGAAGTGTAGGGGCCTTCATGAGGTAGGTTTCTGAGGGAGAAGGCCGTCATCACCCACGATGAAGCTAGGCGCATAGTCTTATGTGTTCATTGGGTTAGGGGGTCTGGATCTGGAAAACCAGATGATTGGGTTGTGTTCGCAGCCCATCCTTGAGGTCAGCGTGGCGTTAGTATATCTGGGCATCTGAAGCTGAGTCGTTGGCCTGAAGCATGATGATACATGAACTTGTAGTCGCATCAACCATGGCAAAGAGGAAAATTGCTGAAGAAGCCCTTGTAGTTGTTATAATTGGACCCTGAAATTGGTGGGAGCTTTGCAGACCACGGTAGCTTCCATCTATGGCTCCAATGGTGTGGGAAATTTCCACCTCTGATAACCATGGTCTGCAACTTTTCCTCCAAGCCTTCTCCAGTGGTGGGACAACTGAGGAGCTCCTCCAGGTTATTCTTTCGATGATGGGCCTGCACCACTTCTCTTGACGCACAATGCTGATGGTGTTGTATGGCGCCCTCCAGGCATACTGCACTGTTTTGTATGTGGGTTACACTTCAGTCCAGGGGTCCAGGCTGGACAGAAGTACTGTGCTTGCTTGGTCAACCTGGGTGCTCAGACCTCAATTCGTACAAACATGGCTGGTGAAATGCCTCATGAAGTGCTGAATGCACAGGTGTCTTCATTCCTCAGCTCCACCATCAGCTGTCAATACAGTCCAAACTCCACTCTTGCTCCCGAATCACCATTGTCCGGACCCACACAGCTCTTGGAGCATCTCTTTCTCATTGGTAGAGAAAGGTGAAACAGTCATGAACCGGGCTTGGTTCCTGGTGTTGAATGTGATCACAGCTACGCATAATGGACTGTGTTATGATCAGTGGTGGAGATCAATGGATGATGTGGAAGACGCAAGACCAAGGGTGTAGAGGTCTGTACACCACGGCTGCTGGACTGATACTGCGATCCAGGTGATTTCTGCCCCTTTTTTTATAAGGAAATATTGGTTTTCCGCTAGGTGTCCCTTCCACATACTCTAAGGCATACTCCAGACATCGCTATATATCTTGATATACATCCCATATAACAAGACCGTTTTTTGTCCTGTTTTTAATGCCTTATAGTAGGTAGATGGCATTCCGCTTACTCCTTTCTATTTCCATGCTAACTAACGGTTCCATGTACCTTTCGCTTCCTCCCTCTTTCCATTTTCAGCTGCAGCGGATGTGAGTTGCGAGGATACCCAGAAGATGTAGAGAGAATACAGCGGACGTGTAATGGATGACAACGGACGTAGAACGTTTTTTGTCTGTATGTGTCACGGATGTACATCGTATGCGGCGGAAAGTTCATCCGCTCAAAAAGTTTTGTGCAGCTCAAAACCTTTTGAGCAGATGAAATGGCAGTAGACAAATGTTTGACGGATAGAGCGTATGAAACACGTACGCAGTTAGTACTCAATGGATGGATCATGTTTTCAAACAGATGGCAAGCTTTTTTGTCCGTTTTACATCCTCTTTGCATCCGTTGGTGCAATTTGACATGGGCTTAATGTTAAGCGACTTTCTAAACAAAGTTGAAGTTTTTATTATTTCAACTAGAAGAAATAAATCTGGAAACACTCCCAAATGAAAAAGTCACTGGTCATATTGAGAGAAAAAAAGTTTTTATTTGTGAAGAAGAAGAAACAAAATTCATAGGTGAAGAAAAGACATTTTTTGAAAAGTTAATGATCCATTGATAAAAGCATTTTAATTTTCAATCATTTTTAATCATCGCATATGAGCTCTTCATAAGTCATGCAGAGAAATAATCTGTAGTGTTTACATGAATGTATGTATATATATTTTTAGTCTCATCAATTAGTATGTGCCAGTGCCACTAATATATAAAATGAAAGCAAATACCACTCCTTTCTAGCATTGATAATGTTGCCTAGTTTGGTAATTAAATGTCTGCAAGAAAGAAACCAAGCTCAAAGAGCACCAAGGAGCCCATCATCTCTTTAAATTATTAGTTTGTTCTATTTTATTTTAAACATTTTTGACTGTCTGCACATTCAGGGTAGAGCTGCTTTTTTGGAAAGAAATTACAGTAAGTGCATGTTATCTTTCACATTAATATGCATTCCTGAAAATAAAATGGCTTTAAAAGAATCAGACACTTAATTTTGAATGTCAGTGTCAGGAAAACATTTGGAACACAAAGCCTAGAGGAAGTAATTCCATTATGGGTAAAACATCATGCAACCTCAGATAATTCATGGTTTGTTTCAGCTCTGGGCTGTTACCGATAGGAAGCAACTACAGCTCCTATAGCAACTTTGCTGTTCTTTTTGAAGTTGTTGTGGTTTCTATAGAAATTGCTGAATTGTTTAAAATAGACTGGAATCACATTTCAGATTGGCTTTAGGAAGGCAAAAATGTAATGTCTCTAACAATCAGCAGAATAAATGCCCATATCAGTCTAATGGAAAATAAGTATGCCTACCAATGTTCATATTCAAGTTACTTCATTTATCTTCAGGCTAGGTCACACTGGCTGACGAATGCAAAACGTATGCAAAAAAGACACAGCGGACAAGCAAAATTTCAGGGGTGGCTCCATCTGTTGTTATCCGCTCTCAAAAGTGCCCCAAAAAGTTTGCCCCCAAATTTGCATATAAACAGAAACAGGAAAAAAAAACAGAAAAGGAATGGATGGGGGGAAGATGTAATGGGGATGTAAAGGCAGATGTTCGTAGGAAGCCTAAACAGATGTAAGTGGATGGAAGCGATGACACATCCACAAAGCTTCCGGTGGAGAATAGCGAAAGTGGACGCGTAGCGGAAGGAGCGGGATGTGTAGCGGGAAGGAGCGGATGCGTAGTGGATGCCACGGAATACCATCACGACGCCTATAGGATGCATAGTGGGTGTGGTTAAGCGGATGCGTTGCAGATGCGTAGCGGATGCAAAGCATTCACTGCCACATGCGGAGGATGAATTGTTGTCAACTCCGCTTATATAAAAAAGGATGCAGCTCGCAAGCAGTCAGCATTCAGAAGAAAGACCTGCTGCCAGAGACATCTTGAGAGGAAACAACCATGGGGGAAGAAGAGAAACCTGTGCCTACTCCTGCAAGCCCTGGCAAGAAGGACAGAACCACCATCCCACGCCCTGGGGCTGACTCTGAAGCTGCTGGTGCTTCTGCTGCTGGTGTGGTGTGGTGGTGTGCTCCTGGTGTTTGTTGCTTGCTGGTGTCTCCTGCTGGTGCTGCTGGTGCTTCTCCTGCTGGTGCTGCTTGATGCTGCTGGTGCTGCTGATGCTGCTTGCGTGCTTTTCCTGCTGCTGCTGTGGTGTGGTGGCTTCTGCTGGTCTGCTTGGTGCTGTTGGTGCTCGGTGGCTCCTGGTGGCTTCTCCTGCTGGTGCTGGTGGTGCTGCTGGTGGCTGGGGTGGGTGCTGGTTGCTTTTGCTGGTTTTTGCTGCTGGTGCTTTATTCTTGCTGCTGGGGTTGGTGCTGGTGGTTTTGCTGCTAGTGCTTTTCCTGTGCTACTGCTGTGGTCGACCCAAGGCCCAAAGGCCCTCCAAAGTGCCCCCTGCTGCCTGAAGGGCCCTGAAAAGCCCTGCCGAGGGGGAAGGAATAGTGGCAAGGCCAAGGGATTAAGGGAGAGAGGAAAAAGTACTCCATTTTCCGAAGAAGAACCATAGAGGGGAGGTGCTGGAATGCTGGACGGGAAGGAGATGGATGGAGGGACTCCACCACCCAGGGAGGGGCAACCCCTTCTGTTCAACCCCTCCTCCCTCAGACAGCCCACAGACCAGCCAGTCCTCTTCCAGCCAGGGGACAAGCTAACCCATGTCCAGGTTAGTGAAGGAGGGGGCGGACCCCACGGACAGAGACCCCCCTGAACCAAGCTGACCACTCCCCATGGCCAGAGGGATGTGAGGAGTGGAATCCCCTGGTCTCAGATGGATCAAGAAGGAAAAGGCCAGCCACCAGGGAGACCAACCACACCCCCAGCTCCACTTCCTACAGAAAGCAGGCAGAGAGGCAGACCGGAAGGGGAACAGAGACCACAACTGTTTCTTCTTGGAGGATCAGGACACAATAAAAAAACCAGCACAGATCTTCACTCCCAGCTGGTCCACTTCAACATAGCCATCCTCGAATCACCAATCCCTCCTTCAATCACGTACGTGGATCCAGACCCCTCATTGGAACATGCCCGGAGGCCAGTACCAGGTTGATGAAGGAGAGGATCACAGCTCTTCTCACCCCACCCTCCAAAGGCCAGCTGGAACTTTTGCTCCTACCCACTCCATGTCTTGCTCCTCCAGCCCAGGGATGTCACAAGCCCCTTCCACGGATTTCAACAGCCCCACTCCTAACCCTAAGCCTACCATACCAGGGACCTTTCCCACAGCAGAGGGCAGCCCTTCCCAGTCCAGGGCAAGGTTCATCGGATTGCCACAGATGCCACAGATGCCTCACCCTGGACCCCACGCTGCAGGACCAGGGACAAGCCCCACTTACAAACTCCCCTCCTTCCTCCTTCCTCCACCCCACAGCCAAGTCCTTCGTCAGAACATCTGTCATCAGTCTTGGGCCTCACATCCCAGGTACTTGACGAAGGGCTTTCCTATCATGTTTGTTCTTTCAGATTCCCTCCCAGACATATTTCTCTATTCAGATGATTCAAAAAGCCATATTTACCTTCATATTCCTCTTCTATGCCATAATAAGAACTTTCAAAAGGATATATTTTGTTTCTTAATCTTGTTTTCATTTACTTTATAAGTTCTAAATACCATTATTTCATTTGTTCACCCTTCTAAGTGTTTCTTTAAGTTCCATTCCTTTAGCTAAAGGAAAAACAAGGCCCAATGCTTTGCATGTAGATCTCAGGTTTAATTCAGGCATCTTCTTATTCTATTTTTCAAAGAGTTACAGAATTATATAAAACACAAAAGGGGGAACCGAAAAAAAATAATAGCCAATGACAATTTCTTCAGCAACGAGTACTGTTATCATTTGAACATTTTTATTTCTTTGTTATCTCTAGAAAAACAACCTGTTTGTTTAAATCTAGAACCACAAAGTTGATCCCTTATTTATTTTTGTAACTCTTATCTAATTTAAAAGCCTTCTGCAAACACGATTTCAGAGCTGTAGCAGAGATAATCAGGCCTCCTTTCTTTCTGAGATGGAAAACACACCGGAATGAAGGATGGTGGTGAAGAACAAGGATGTTTCCACAGGGAGTGAAAAAATCAAAATGGAACTTGTAACTGCACAATTGAAGCCCTTGACGCATTTTGATGTACCTTGGCTGCCCCTAGTCTGTTAGCTCTTCTGAGCAGAAATTCAACTTTTGCTTTACTTTCTAAAGACACAGCTGGGTTATTGACATTTCATCCACTGTATCAGTATAAGCATGTTATAACCCGCATGAAAAATTTTGCTCTGTGCCTCCAGGGTCTGATTACCATGCTCTGTAATCAATCCCCCCACTCAAAACTAGTCTGATGATTAGCCTTTTATATATGTTCTCTAATGTTCTTTGCTTAGTTTCTCCTTGCCTGGTGTTTGGAGGATGAGGGATTCCTCTGGACAGTCCCACCTTGAATGCTGAAAACCCTTCCCAAACAATGTCTCCCCCTCCCCAAAAGCAAGTATGCTAAACTAGATGTTACAATGGAAAAGAGAGAAAATCAATATATGGTTGTTGGTTTATTTCTTTGATTTTTATTTTATGCTTGGTCTACAGTCTTTAAATGTCTTGACCCTGTAGAGGAATATAACACAAAGAAGGTAGTTCTTGGAATAATCTCAAATGATCCAGCTGTCTTTCTACTCTGCCAGCTGCCAAAGAATATGTCTTCATTCCAATCACTGAAGGCCAGTGTTAGGATATATGTCAAGTTGTTCATAGGAGAAAACATAGAACTAACTTTTCATTATTCCCATTTCTTTATCAAACCAGATGAAAGATTCAATCCCCTGTAGAGCCTCATCTCTGTTTCAACATTGTTTTTCTGTGCTATGTGGCATTTCAATATATTAGAAAAGTTAATTTGGCATTGATGGTGTCTAAAAGCTCAGCTGAGACTTGCAAACACATCTAAGCCTTGGGGGCTATGTCAGCTTCATTACATTTCATTTTATTTTATCTGAAAAGGGCAGAATTTTTTATTAATTCTTCAGAATGATGAATAAAGGTATTCAAGGATATGGTTCCTGCTTCTCTCACACATGAGAGGATTGCTGTCAAATTCCACTGAGAAAGAGATAAAGTCAAACTTTTATTAATCAAGGTTGGTAAATAATTCCCAAAATGAAAACTTGTTCCAAAGAACATAATATAATCTTAACAGATTGGCAGATTGTCGATGAAATGCAATCTTCAGCAGTTGTCATTGCTGCCTACAACAACAAAAAAGTTGTCAGAAAGAGAAAAGAATGACTTTCCATTTTTCTTGATTCAAGAAAATAGTGTGTCCAACTGTAAGTCATTGAAAAGAAGATTATGGCAAAGCCATTTTATATGGTTACTTGAAGGCAAATTTCATGACACTAACTAATCATCTTAAGCCCATGTCCCACAGCACCAACGGATGCAAAGAGAATGTAAAACGGACAGAAAAGCTTGCCATCCATTGGAAAACATGATGCATCCATTGTGTACTCACTGCATAAGTGTTTCATATGCTCTATCCGTCGAGCATCCATCCACAACGGTTTCATCCATGCAAGTTTTGAGCTGCACAAAACTTTTTGAGCGGATGAACTTTCCACCGTGTACGATGTACATCCGCGAAACATATGGGCAACAAAAGTTCTACGTTTGTTGTCATCTGTTAAACGTCCGCTGTATCCTCTTGGCATCCTCTGGCCATCCCCTCAACTCACATCCACTGCATCTGAAAACGGAAAGAGGGAGGAAGCAAAAGGTACACGGAACATCCATACAGCGTTAGTAGCATGGAAATAGAAAGGATGTAAGCGGATGCATCTCATATATAAAGCA
>BHFT01018473.1:0-14848 GCA_004320025.1 Laticauda laticaudata
TAATAAGAATATTTCATTCATTCAGATCTAGGATGTCTTATTTTTGTGTTCCCTTTATTTTTTTGAGCAGTGTATAGAAAACCAAGCTTCTTAATAATTAAAAAAAAAATAAAGGTAGAACTGAGAAAAATTGTTCCATTCAAGATTTTCCACACTGGAAAAACAAACCTAATAACAAACAAAACTCACCCTCTATCAGCTGCTCTTAATATATTTTTAAAAGTCCATTGTTTAACATTCCTTTACTTGGCTGATTCTTCCTCACCCATCCACCTGATGTTGACACACAGGTAAATCTGATTTGTTGTTCTATTGTAAAATGACACTCATCTAATTGTCTAGAATCATGTGTAGATAGATGTTCTAGAAAGTAATGCTTTTATTTTCAATTAACTTTACTTTCCATGACATAGAAATACTGACAAACCTGACCAAATACAAGAAGTCCTCATCTAGCAAATACTTATTTAATAACTAAAATTATGGTAACCTCAGAAAGCACACTTTAAAACCACAACACTTTTGGTCTACATCATGCTGCTCCCCCATATCAGTTGCATGACTCTCCATCTCAGTCACATTTTGGACATTTAGGCAATTAGCTTTCATTTATGCCTAGTTGCAGTGTCCTATGATCACATGGCTATAATTTGCAATATTTTTACCAGGAGAATCAATTTGCTTTATGATCATGTGATTTGCTTAATTACTGTCATAATAATGATTGAAAAAATCAGGTTTAGTCATGCAGGTTCCTTGACTCATGACTGTGATTACTCATCTTATTCTTTTCAAAGTCCTTGATCAACTGAATTAATTATGAGTCTAAACTGAAAGAAAGGCACTGTTAGAAAATAGAAGAAGCAAATATGCCAAAATAGCAGAGGGAAGAAAATAGTGTTACTCAACAAAAAATATTAATATCTTATATTTAAGAAAAAGATATCATTTTATATTTTATCATTTTAGAAATGTACATTTTCAATATATTTTTAGTCTGTGATTGCTCAAGATATAAAATGCTCATTTCCATATGCTAAATGGACATCAGAACTACCATATTATTTTTTTGCTGGTATAACTGATCCAATTTCCCTTCTTTTTATGTATTTTAATTATTTGACTGATAAATATGTAATATTAATTATATTTAAGTTTTATTTGCAGAATAACTTCATCTGACAAACTTCTTGCTATCAAATGAAGATAGGAATAGGCAATTTTTAGCTAGAATGCTAAGATAAGGTTAATAACATCTTGTTTTAACAATGCACTAAAAATTAAAAATGTCAGTATTGAAATCTGAAGAATATGTATATGCTTGCTTGCTCTTTATTATTTCTATCCTCTAACACATTCATACAATGTATTAAAATGTTCTGTGTCAGTCTTAGGTAATTAGGACCTGATTAATCAAATTTGCGGCACCTCATTTTGATGATAATGTTCTGCTGAAATGGATCTTAACCTTTGACTAATGGATGATAGAGTTGATAACTGGGGACATTTTAATCACAGAATTCCAGTGATAGATGGCTAGCCTAGCTAATTTAATTATTTGACAGTACTTTGTGGGGGGTTTTTGGACTTGAACATTTTAGCTCCATAGGTAGAAGGCATATTTGTTAAATAATACTGAAATAATGCTGAAATAGATTATTTGTTTGGACTATAATGGAAATTATGCTACTTCCCATCCATACCCAACTTTGCCCATAATAATCCTATATATTTTCAAAGCAACTGCTTAAGGACTTTTGATGAATAGCAATTGTTAATAGTAGCAGAAATCTTCTGGTCTTTCTGATCTTTGTCATCTCTGATCTTCTGGATGTTTCCCTTTTCCATTCATACAGAATTATCTGCAAAATTGTCTGCAATTCACACAAAGATATCAGATTCAGAGAGATTTCCTTCAATGCATTGGGAAGGAAGAACTGTTCTGCAATTTATACCATTTCTTATTGCTGTCTCAAAATCTGTTCCAGAATGTTTGAGTCTGTGGAACACTACACTTCTTTCTTTCCTCCCTCCCTCCCTCCCTCTCACGGGAGCCTACATTGATTAAAATACAACCACCAGCATTTCGTTTATGTCCAGCACAGCAATAATTTTTGCAGTGGCACTCAGACCCACATCGTAAATTTCATACATCTTCTTTTAAGTATAATAACGATAAAAAAGAGTATCATTATCAACATTATCAATTCTTCATAAACATTATATAATAAGTATCACTACTTTTTCATTCACATTACAAATTCTCTGCACCGCAGGAAGTTTGAAGATGTCATGCTGAAAGTGTAGGACTTTAGGAGTTCCCCTCAGTAATTTTTAAAGACTCCAAACATCACAGAAAGATGGAGCAGCTTTAAAGCTATTTTGTACTGATTGCATAATTTTGCTTTCAAAAGAGAAGTAAAGAAATGGAAAAAATATGAGGAAGGGACAGGATAGACACATGTTTCTATTTCTTCATTTGCATATTATAGCTAAAGAACTGGCAGTACTTTTAGTATCCTGGAGTGTCCCATTAACTTGGATTGCACTATAAATTATGGGGGAGGAGGTTTCTTTGCTTTGTAGGCCATCAATAGATTTATTTATTATTCATCATTTTTTTTAAATTAACAAATGGATAAATATAGTACACAGAACAGAGAAAGTTATATAGAAACAAATATTGTCTGACTTCCGGTAGCACTTCCGTTGAAGACAGATTGGAGTCTGCAATCATGCATGGTCTAGATCTGTGCTTTACCTGTTGGAGGGTGCCAAATGGGACCAAATCCACCCTGGAGGAGTGGTGAAAAAGGGGGAGGATCTCCCATTCCTGGCTAGGAACATTCCCCTTGAAGACAGTCTGCATTAAAGCTGCAGTCTTTAATGACTGCCCTGAAGACAGGAGGTTATCCGAGAACTAAGGTGGTGCTGGAGCAGTGAAGTGATGAGGGGTATGTAACCAGGCAAAATACTTTGGACTTTTCAAGTCAACCGTGGGAAACAGAAGAAAGGGCCCTTTTTTATAGGTAGTGGAAGCAGTCATTGGAAAGAAAGAGGAAAATTGTAAGGTTAAAAAATATTGGGCTATAAAAGGACTTAAATGGAAGTGATATTACTCCAGGAAATTTTTTTAACAATAATATAATAAGAAACTGGATTTGGATTACGATACAGAAAATGGCACTAAGGCATTGTTTAGAATGCTGGAATTAATTATACTATATTGATTGATTAAAATTGATTAAAGATATAATAGCTAATGATTGAAAATTAGCGGAGTTAACACAAGTGTTAAAAAAAAAAACTTAAAAGGTGAAAAGTGAATGTTACAGCACCACCTAATGGTTAAATGAATTCTTTTTTCTTTGATTCTATGGAAAATTACTGGTCTAGTAAAGGTGTGGATAGGAAGTAAAATAAAAGATTATAATACAGAGGTTCTGTATTATAATTATAATTCATCAGGTTCTGACCAGTTCTGGAGAACCGGTAGCAGAAATTTTGAGTAGTTCAGAGAACTGGGAAAATACCACTTCTGACTGGCTCTACTCCCATCTATTCTATGCCTCCTGAGCCCTAACTGATTGGCTGGGTTTTCTTTTGTTGCCCTGCATAGGAGAATGGAGCTGGAAAGCAGGTTAGTGGGTGTGGAGTGGATGGGATTTTGCAGTAACCTTCCCCTGCCACACCCACCAAGCCATGGTCACAGAACTGGTAGCAAAAAAATTTGAATCCCACCACTGCTATAACATCACAATAACTATAATATAACAATAACACAAAAAAGACTATAGCAAAGGGACAAGTGAAAATATTATCTTGGGAATGCTTGGTGGATTGGGACTGTGATAAGGAAACAGAAGGATTAACAATGAAAACTAAGATGTTTTTGTAATAAGATACAGAAAAATTTAATTGGCAAAATGAATGAATTTTGCAAAGAATTCAGTTTGAGCTACAAAGTGTGAAGGGAATAATAAAAGAAAGCATGGAATTATGGAATATATTGGCAGAAAAATTAGAAATGGTGACGCAGCTCACAGAAGAACAAAGAAAGCCTAAAGAGGAGGAGTTAAAGAAAGAGGAAACCAGCTCAAAAGAACCAAAAGAACAATGGACAGAAGAATTCATTGTAAGAATATAGTTACATGATGAGAAACATGATTATAGAGTAAGAGAAATTATTATTATTAATTCCTTTTTATCTATACTTTATTAAATATGACATAGAAAATGCAATTGATTATACACATGATATTAGAAAAACAAAGAATAGGGTAAATTATAAATGATTACATTGTAAAGTAAAATATCTGAAATGAGATTACTATATTATGATTTAAATGGTGATGAATGAAAATTAAACATAATTATATATGTAAAATTTGGTCAAATGGAAACAAAGAAGAAAAATTAAATGGTTATATGAATATTCTTGGAATAAATATAAGACTTATTGTAGATTGGGCGGAAATACCATGTGGATCTTAAATCGGGAGGGGAGAAATATATGCATATAAAATAATAGGTAGGGGATTATTCTTGTTAATTGGAACGTAATAATTAAGAATATATTAGTTTTCTTTTATTTTTGTTTTTTGTTTCCTATATATATCAGCTTTGAGAAAATAAAAGAAGAAAATATGTAAAATAAAATAGGTGGTAAGATGGAAATGAAAGTAAAAAGGGGATAAATATGGAAAAATATATTTTAGGATGAAAATGTTTTTGTTGCTGGAATAATGAATGAAAAAATATAAAGTGAAAATTTATTAAAAGGAAAATGGAATAGATAATGTTTTAATAAGAAACTAGATAAGAAAGCTGGAATGCAACTATGTCTATGTGTTTATGTTGTAACCTCGAATCACATTGAAGAGATGTGTTAAAAAAATTTTAAAAAAATATTTCTTTAAAAAAGAGAGAAACAAATAACATCTGAATTGTTTTATTATCCATAATTTCTTTTCTTTTTAAAAATGTTAAACTAACAGAAATTAACCATAGATAGGTATCTTTTTAAAAAATTATTTACCAATCTAATTTTGAAACTGTCCATCTCCCTCACAGAGGTATATAGATAGTAATAACAAAATAATTTGATTTCAAAATTAATAATTGTGATTATTAAAAGTGTAACAGAAGGTTGGTAAATTATGTCATAAAAAGCATAGTTCAATAGTTATTAATAATTATTTATACAATCTTTGGAATAAAAACTTCAATCCCTAACTAGAGTAAATCAATGCTTTATACAGTATTAAATAAAAGCATGAAAAAAACAATATAGTTATAAGAAATACTATTAACTGACAGCTAAATCTGATAAATTATTATACAATATTATTTCATTTTTTAAAAAGGGAAGGGACAGTAACATTCTGAAAAAACTACACTTCCCTAGTTGCATTAAACAAAAGGCAGATCCATTAAATATTTTATTAATAGAAGTACTATTTTAATGTGTAAGGTTTCTATACCCAGAGAAGGAATAAACTGTATGTTCTATTCTAGCGCAGCTGAAACTAAGGAAAAAGTTACCATAGATACTACAATATCCAGGGGAAATGTTCAGTCTTGGAATTAAGTAGGTTGTACATTTTCTTTTCTTTAAAATAGTTTATTGAGATATTTCTAAACTATTGTTTTAAACAAGAGGACTCAAATACGAGCACAAAGATTTCAATATTTTATAAACAATTATCAACTGGGAAAATGCATACATGTTCTCCAATAAAAAAGTAGTTAAGATCCAGACCTCTGCTTGAATTTACCATATTTTTTGCTCTATAAGACACACTTTTTTGTCTCCTAAAAATGGCTGGAAACATCTGTGCATCTTATGGAGTGAATATTGCCAAAGCCTCCATGCACCCCATTTTTGGCTGCCACATATCCTTTTTTTTTGGCCTCCATGTGCCCCATTTTCAGCCTCTGTGTCCCCCATATTTGGCCTCCATTCATGCCATTTCCAGCCTCTGCGTGTCCTATTTGTGCCCTTTCCAGGTGGCAGCAATCGGCAGCGATAGGTGGTGACAATTGGCAGTGATAGGTGGTGATAAGTAGCAGCTATCGGCCTGGAATGGGCCAAAAACAGGACACACAGAATTCAAAAATAGGTTGTGCAGAGGCCAAAAATGGGGCACACAGAGACAACAATAGGCAGCAGTGATCCAACTGTCAATCAGCTGCTTTTGCTAAATCAGGCTACAGTAACATGCTGAAGCTGACCAGGTTGTTTGCTGTTTGCTACACGGGCTCTAGCCAGATGAATACCAATGGATGCTGGGAGGCAGAGGCAGATTTTTTTTCCCTCCTCTAAAGCTAATGTGCATCTTAGGGTTCAGGGCATCTTATGGAGCAAAAAAAAAGTGGTAGTTAAAAAGAAAAAAAGGAAAAGAAGGGAATGTTGTCAACACTTTGAGAATTGAACAGTTATGTTAGTTGTCCATGTTATGATGGCATAACATAGACAACTAATATAAGGCAGCAAAAATAATGGGATCTGAACTCTTCTTAATTTTTGAAAATGAGCAGGTACACTATATATAGTTGATTACAGCCAGTAAAAGGAAACAAAACAAAACATTGTAATGTTCCCTGATGGCTACATTGAGCACAATGGAGCTGATTTCACACAAATTTATTCCTCACAATTGGACCAATCAGAATCATACACACACACAAAGACAATCCTATCCAATCCAATTCCAAGGTGGTTTGGAAAGATTTCATATTACATGCTATCAAATGCCACAACTTATTAAGGTTGCATTCCATATTTTGATTTCCAAAAAAGATTAAGTATAGAAACCAAGGAAAGCTGTTCCGATTTAGTGCCAAACTTGACTGATACAAATCTGAAGACTTGGTTTGCTGCCAAAATCCTAAAAAATCCTTGCTGCTGATCCACTAACACTTACTTAAGAATTTTACAAGTACAAAATATTGAAGATTTTGTAATAAGGTATATCATAAAAGCTGACAAAGCCTTTATGAAAAAAAATGAGCCACTGCTATATTTCAAATACAAGCCCTATTTATAATGAAATAAAGGTTTAAATTATTGTGCCTTTTTCTCACTCCTGCATGATGTAATCTTTTTTTGTGGTAAACTGTCCTCTACAAGCTCCTACCTCAGAGATCGTATTCAGTAGGTTCTGACCAGTTCTGGAGAACCAGTAGTGGAAATTTTGAGTAGTTCAGAGAACCAGCAAATATCACCTCTGACTGGAGATTTTACAGTATCTTTCCCCTGCCATGCCCCCCAAGCCACGCCTACAGAACCGGTAGTAAAAAAAATTGAATCCCACCACTGTCTTACCTCATGTATTGTCCAGTTTGGGGAAGAACCCTTTAAGAAGGATTGAAAAAACTGGAATAGGTGCACCAAAGAACCATGAGAATTATTAGGGAATTTAAATCAGTGTTATAAAGAAAGACTGTGTTTGTATGCTCAACCTCAAAATGGGAAATTGGACTGGTAAAGGTGTGGTGGAGAATATAATAGTACTTTTGAAATAGGATATCTTTTAAAGTAGTTAGTCAGTAGGATATTGAAATAATATCCCACAGAAGAAGATACAACTTCTTAAAGTTTGGTACAGAGAATAATGGATTTAAGTTATAAGACAGATTCTGACTGAACATTAGAGATTAAGAAATTCTAATACCAAGAGTAGTTGAACAGTTCAACCAATTATCTGGAGAAACAGAAGACTCTTTTTTAACTGAATGTTTTGAAGTATAAGTTAGTCATCTATCAGTTAAGGATATTTAATTTGGATTTTTGAACTAAAAAAAGAGAGAGGGTCAATGACCTAAGCATTCCCTTATGGTTCTATGACATGATTTTGCTGCCATCATTTTATATTTTGATGATGATAGAAATAACATGCTCTGGAGAGACATTCTTTTAAAAGTATATTTTCCTTCCAAAGAAAAGGTTAGCTTGGAACTTTAAGAAATACATACACTGCATATATGTCAGGCATTCAGGAAAGGCAGACATAAAATACATAGCATTCAAAAAACCAGAATTTTAAAAGTCAGCTTCAATAGTGCAGGACAATAGAAAGTAACCAGTATGAAAGTATTCAGTATGACAACTTTGCATCAGATGATAGATATGAATTCTAATTCTAATGTCAATTGATTGCTTAAATCAATAATTTTCTGGGCTGGTATCAATGGCAACGGGAATTATGATCTTATGTTCAATTCTGCAGCACTTGATATGGCAAGTGCCACAGTCCACAGCAAAGTAAATCTTTAATTTGATGCAGATTTGCTCAGCCTCAAGCATCTTTAAGAGGAGTTGACTTCAATTCCCAAAACATACTGTGATGGCTGGGGAATTCAGGAAGTTGAACTCCACACATCTTAAAGTTACTGAGGTTGAGAAACATGGATCTACAGAGACAGAACTTGTAGTTCTGGGGGTGGGGGGGGAGAGGAATGGCCCACTAAAATATTGTATGGTTCCCTAGATCCCTTCAAAAAGTTGCTTGATAAATTTTAACTT
This sequence comes from Laticauda laticaudata, assembly GCA_004320025.1. Taxonomy (NCBI): domain Eukaryota; kingdom Metazoa; phylum Chordata; class Lepidosauria; order Squamata; family Elapidae; genus Laticauda; species Laticauda laticaudata. Next base: position 8,528 of record BHFT01018473.1, read on the forward strand.
TTTAAGAGAATGGTAGGGGAACTGTATAAAAAGCTGAATAACATTATTTAACTATTAAAACTAAACATATTCATTTTTTGTCTTGGTCAACTTTGTTGGGCATCTTTGGCTTGAAAATAAATAGCATATCCTGCACTTGTCATTCAAATTTAATCCAAACTGCCTCTGATATTAATACAGTACAGTATAGAATGCAAGTGAACCATAGCAATTTCCTATTTTTCTAATTTTAAGTTTTATACATGTCTTAACTATGACTTTAATACAACAAACATTGCTTGGATTTATCCTATTTTTCATGCTCACTTTTAAGGAAAAGAGACTATAGGACAACTTGTACTTGATAAAAAAAGTGCTTTCTACCTTCGTGAATAATGTTCTGGTTATCAACAATGTTCAATTTTGATGAGAACCTATACAAATAAACACTAGAAGCTTGGATGAGACATGATTGGACCCCAAAACAGCCAGCTGGGTTGAGGCCATTAAAAGCAAATCCTGGCACATTTATGGTCAGGGACATCCTGTTGGCTTTCAAATTAGTAAATTGATGTGAAATTATAAGTAATTAGCTCCGGCATTTTAGCAGACCCAATGAAAATTATTAAAAAAAAAAAATCTAACAGCTGCTGGCTAATCAAGAGAAATAGTCCAGCAACTGTGAAACATTTTAAATGCTCCTAATAAAAATGTTAGCATTTTATGAAGGGTAGATACTGTGCTGTGGGCACAGTAGTTTATAGGAAGAAATAAGAAATACTGGTAACTAGCATGTGGGATATTTAAAAGACAAACCAAAACTCAAGTTGGTTCTCCATACTCAAACAATATATGTACACTTCTTGTTTGAAAAGAGGAAGATAGATTGTTCCTCCATTATTTCTGTGATCATGTTTTGGCATGAAGATATGTGTGTGTGTGTGTGTGTGTGTGTAAAAACTGAATATCTTAAACTATATTTTTCCCTAGGACAGTTTGTTTCAATAATCTATAACAGGGATGGAGAACATTCCACTAACATCATGTATAAAGGATACTAACATACTTTTGAGGACTTCTGACTCAGTCCCTAAAATGTAAAGTGTTTTGTAGGATTGCAGAAACACAAAGAATCAATTTCAACTATTAAATGCCCCTCAAATAAAATAGGCATTGGTTGCTGACTCTGCCTACATGTGACTGTATCCCTCTTCATGCAATGAAAAGCTTGATATGGTCTTATTGCTACCAGCGGTTGCTGCTTTCTGACCTATGCAGTCCATATTTAAAGAGAATCTGGAAGATAATGCTAATTACAACCCATATTATGAACTCTCCTAGAGTCTTTTCATGAATTATCCAGATAGCTTAGATCCAACTCCAGTTCTTCCTCAGCAAATCTATTTCTTCAAAAGACCCAAGAAGAATGCCATATGTAGAGTATGAATCATATAGAACTTTTCATTACATTTCCCATTTGAATCCCAGTCAATTTTGTACAGATAAACTTACTGTGTAAACTGTTATATGTAAGCATAGTTTTATGCCTCTTTCACTGTCTATTCTTCCTCATCTGAGTTACTGAAGTGCACATGTGAAATGCAAAGAGAGAAAGGTAAATAGAAAACAGATGAACTATAGAATTGAAAAACTATAGAGTTGAAAGTGACTTTGGAGGTCTTCTTGTCCAACGCCCTGCTTAGTCAAATGGTTATCCAATCTCTTCTTAAAAACTTCCAGTGTTGGAACATTTACAATTTCTGGAGGCATGTTGTTCCACTGATTAATTGTTCTAACTGTCAGGAAATTTCTCCTTAGTTCTAAGTTGCTTCTTTCCTGGATTAGTTTCCACCCATTGTTTCTTGTTCTGCCCTCAGGTGATTTTGGAGAATAGCTTGATTCCTTCTTCTCTGTGGCAGCCCCTGAGATATTGGAATATATCTCGTATGTAAGAACACTTATGTAAGATCACATCAAACTTATTCTGTATTATCTTGTGATCTCCAGTGATTAAGAGGGGCCCCCTCCCCCAATAAAGGCAAAATCAGCATAAAGATATTTGTTGCATATGTTTAAAATTGTTTGTGATATGCGTGAAGTGTTATCCATATAGGCTGCACATCAGAAATTAGATTGAGATAGAAAGAGTAAGCAGAATATTGGAATTAATGTTTTGCTTCACTGGAGCTTTGATCAAAATACAGGAGCTCTTCAAAGGAAGTTGTGAAGAAAAGTAGTCACTTCCTTCTAATCATTGGAACACAGTCATTAAAACTGGGAGAGTCAGTAGAGCTAGATTAGCAACTTGTAGTTTATGACAGAATTCTGTAAATGGAGTATGACACACCAGCATTGAACTCCACAAGTTCTTTTATATTCTCTATATATTTTGTGAGCAGAGAGAATGGGTGAATTGTTTCTTCAAATTTTTCCAGGATGATGTGTACAGTGATGGGATTCAGCTGTTTCACACTGGTTTGGGCAAACCAGTTGTTAAATTACCCACCCCTACTATCAAAGTTTATTCTGGGCGCTGTGCTGCAATGGAGAAATGGGCAATGGAGTGGCTGGCGTGAGAGAAGGAGAAGGTCATTTTCCCTCTTTCTTCTTCCTGCTCCTTCTCTTTCCCTCATACTGGCCACTCTGTTGCCCATTTTTCCATTGCAGTGCAGCACCCAGGATCCATTTTGATAGTGGGAGGAGAATTTAACAACTGGTTTGCACAGGGTCAAACCTCCCACAACAGCCAACTTGACCCGGGGCAAACCAGTTGGATGGGTGTGAACAGGATGGGCATGGCCAAATAAATGTCATTCATGTCGGGAATGCCTGTGGTGGCCCGAGTGCTCTGCCAGCAAAAATGGTGCTTGAGAGGACTGTGTGCAGCCCTCCTGAGCTCCGTTTTTGCTGGCAAAGATACCACAGGCTGGTCTTCATTTTTTATTCTTATTTATTTATTTTTATTTATCAATTGCTTACAAGATAACAGGTATAAGTAAAAACATAGTTATGATACATATAAGAAACATAAAAAAATATAAAAGAAACAACAGGACAGGGACAGTAGGCTCGACGGTGCGCTTATGCACGCCTCCTACAGACCTCTTAGAAAAGGGGTGAGGTCAATAGTAGGCAATCTAAGGTTAAAGTTTTTGGGGTTTGGGGAAGAAACCACAGATTCAGGTAGAGTATTCCAGACATTGACCACTCTGTTGCTGAAGTCGTATTTCCTGCAATCAAGTTTGGGGTGATTAACCTTGAGTTTGTATCTATTGTTTGCTCTTGTATTGTTATGGTTGAAGCTGAAGTATTCATTGACAGGTAGGACATTACAATGTATGATTTTATATACTATACTTAGATCGGACCAAAGGCGGTATAGTTCTAGGTTTTCTAGGTCTGGAATTTCAAGTCAGGTGGCATAAGGTATTCTGCAACAAGTAGAGGAGTGGAGAACTCTTCTTGTGAAACATTTCTGGACTTTCTCAACTGTGTTAATATCAGATACGTAATGTGGGTTACAGACTGATGAGCTGTATTCAAGTATTGGTCTAGCAAATGTTTTGTATGCTTTAGTTAGTAGTGTAATATTACCAGAGAAAAGGCTACATAGGATTAGGATAATTGTTTCCAGGGCAGCCCCATGGGCCAGATATAAACACTCTACAGGCTGAATCTGGCCCATGGGCTTTGAGTTGGACACCACTGCCCTTGAACAAGAGTATAGATTTAAGAGTTTTACTTTAACTCTTAGAATTCCAAAACTAGCATGCTTGGCTGGGAAATTCTGGGAACTGAAGTCCACATGTCTTTAAATTGTCTGCCCTAGAGATTGCGAAACAAAGCCTGGCAGCACTGGCTACTAGGCTAAGAAGATATACTAGAGAAGCAAAAGCCAAGAAACTAAATACCCTTTACTTCAAAGAACCATTTCAATTTTATTGAAAGTTTTATAAACAAAGATAAATCTCATAAAAATTAATGTAGAGTGAGGGAAAAAAAGAAAAAAGAAATAAAAATATTGGTAAAAGTGCAAGAAAGAAAAAACCATAAAAGTAGAAATGAAAGAAAAAAAGACACAAAGAATCTTTTTTAGAACAGTTATAGGTATAATTAAAATTTGACTTCTTTTTCTAGACTTACATCATGACTCCCTTCTTCATATAATCTATCCTCTAATCTATCCTCTATCCCCAGGGATCCCTCACCCTTGGGCTGAAGCCCATTACCAGGCCATGGCTTATTTGCAACCTGGCTGTGCGAGCAGTGGTCTGACACACAGACACATGTGTATATCTTGACTTACACAAGTGGTGGACTGGTGCACATGTGCATGTATGCGGCTTGACTAGTCTAGCTGCATAGGCATGCACACGCTCACCAGCCTGCCACTCTTGTGAGTCGAGCTGTATGCACGTGTTTGCATACCAAGTTCACCACTCATACAGCCCAGCTCCCATTTCCCTCCCAACTGGACCACCAAAAGATAAAGGTTGGGGACCATTGGTCTCATCATCAAAACCAAAAAATGAAATTTATTTTTTCAGTTTTATGCAAAAAATACATAAGGGGTTTCCAATCAGCAATAAACATAGATATTGTCTTTTCTGTAATTAAACAAATCAAACTACTTTTAGTTATAAGCTGCACAGAGTCCTTTGGAGTAGAGTAATTATAACAAAGTGAATTATTACTATTGTTGTTGTCATTGTCATCATTAGCAACAGCAACAGACCACTATTCATATAAGGTTTGGTATACATACATACCATACACACACACACTTATCATATTTTGTCCATTATTGTGACTTAAATATGACCATTTCAGTGTAATTCTTTCTCATTTTTGCTCATTTTTAATAATATATCTCAACTCTCAGAGCGGTATGAAAGCTAGAAGGGCATCATTTTGTACATTGGTACTAAAAATGCAGACTAGGCAGGTTCACATACATTGTTCTTGCTATATATTATACTTTATTTTCTCCTATTTGCAGATCCATTACTTAATGAATTCATAAATGTATAGAATGGATAATTTGACACAAACATTCCCCCAGAAGCTTTTTCTTATAACTTGTTTAATTCAATCTGAAATCACATTATTACTCTGTGCATGATAGCAGCCACTGTACATTCTCACCAAATCCCACTCGCAGAGTGCCAATCAAAAGATGCTCATGCTGTGATCGTATGTACTCTACTTCTGTCTAATTAAATGGGTAACTCAGGAGAAACTTGTTCTTGAAAATTGAGAGCCCAACTTTTTTCATCTTCAACAGATGACACTTCATTTCGTTTCTTAATGTCCAAATGACTTTTTCAATTGACTTCTTTTGTTCTTTAGTGTTTCTCCTTTCTGATTCTGTGCTTTTGCCTTATAGCTTTGACAATGTCATTAAATTGCCTGAAGATAAAGCTGGAGCAGGCATATGTAGAATGCATCTAAGTGGACTTCATTGATTTCTGTTTGCTAAAACCAAACATGGGGCTACAGCTTAGCTGACTTAAAGCAAACTGTTCTCAAAGCTTAATTAGGCTTTCAGCTTTGTGTAAAGGTTCCAGCTACAATATGATCATTTCTAAACACAGTAGAACCCTACTGATTTCTGTATGAGAATGAAATATAAAGTTAAAACCTATTAATGTAGGGGAGAAGGATCCAGGAGTGTAACTTTGCAAAGATTTTACTATTATCAAGGCTTCTTTTTCCTCTGAAGCCCAAGGTAGGATTTTGCAATGATGCTTAGTTGATAATCTTATCTTCCACACATTTGTTCAAACATTTTTGAAGCCAGGAGTTTGTAACTTCACAATTTATAATAGTAAATTTCATTAAGTATCAACTATATATAGATTTTCTCTCTTGCCTTTCCTAAATCTCCATCTTTCAACCACATTTAGAAGCTTTGTTCGAATCCTTAGTTACGGACTATACGAAATTGGGCAATATTCTAATTTCCCCCTACTTCTATGGATTGATTTAAATGTTACTAAAATAGTACAAAAACTCCAATAATTTTCTGACATAATTATTCACTAATGTTGTTTTGACTATTGCACATTATGCAACTGACAGGTCTGTAAAGACCAATAGAAAAATAAGTACCCGCCTTGATGAACACAAGAATGCAGTAAAAAAGCTGGAACACGCTTCCTCACTAGTCCAACATATGAAAGCCACAGGTCATAGAATCAACTTCAATGGCACCAAAACCCTAGCTGCCATAGAACAGCACACATGTAAGTACCCGCGAAAACTGAAAAAAACAAATATCAGACCTCTACGGGGAGGAAACAAATAGCCAGCTCAAAAGCTATGAGAAGCTGGAAGTTAAAA
>BHFT01018474.1:0-50307 GCA_004320025.1 Laticauda laticaudata
CTGGGTTGGGACAGTAGCATGCCACTGGTTACGGGGAAGCTGCACCTCAAGAAATTCTGGCCAGGGCGCCACGGCCGGGTTCCCGCTAATGGAGACACGGACCTACGGTGATGGCCAAGTGGCAGTCTTTCTTGGAGGGTGAGATCCGCTCACCCGAGGAGCAGCCACTCTGACAACCCCCTCTCTTCTCAGGCAGCCCGCTGAGACGCCAGTTCCTTCTTCTGCCCAAGAGGCAGCTCCTGTGGTCCAGGCAGGTATCTGTGGAGCGCCCCACGACAGAGACCCCCCCCCGAGCAGCTGCAACTACCGTGGCGGAGCATATGAGGACCCCTGATGCAGTGGGAGCAAGGAGAGGGCACTTCCACCAGAGGCCAACCCACATCCACCCCAGCTCACACTCCCACAGAAAGCAGGCAGAGAGGCCAGACGGGGAGGGGCAGACCACACTGTCCTGCTGGAGATCAGGGACACCATCAAAAGCAAGCATAGATCTCCTCTCTCAGCTGGTACACACCGACGTTCCGCATCCTCCAACTGCAAAGCCCTTCCCCTACGTCAACCAGACCCTCATGACATGTCAGAATCACAGTACCAGGTGAAAGGACAGGAATCACCGGTCCTTCTTTCACAACACCCCAGACCCAGCTGAACCTGCTCCCCACCCAGTCCAGGCCTCTCCTCACACCAGGTGATGTTCACTGCCCTTTTTCCAAGCTTTCCACAGGCCCTCACCTACCAAGGCTACGGCTACCAGGAGCTCCAAAGCAGCACAGGCAGCCCTTTCCCCAGTCAGGCAAGGTACATCGATGCACTGGTGCCACCGACGCCACACCGATGCCAGCCGATTGCCGACCGATGCCACAGATGCCACCCACGCCACAGATGCCACCCATGCCACAGATGCCACCTCACGCTCAAACCTCGCTCACCTGCAGACCAGACTCCCCACTACATCCTACCTTCCTACACCCCAAGCAAGCCCGGCCTCAAGAACATTCTGTCCATCAGTAATTGGGCTGACACCCAATGTCCTGGAGGAAGGGGCTCTCAACATCACAGACTGAGCAGCTCTCTAGAGCTTCCTTCCACACAATGCCGTCCCTGTTGTCCTCTCAGGGCCGGGCACCCCAATGACGCCTCAGACCACGCATCCAGCAGCAGCCACCTCCACAGCAACCTGGACCCTTCACCCCTGAGAACTGGGCACACCTCAAGAGTGACTACGAAGAGTGCCAGAGACTGGGTGGCTATCTGTTGACTTTTATTTCTTTGCTTTGGACACTTGATCTTGGGTCCATTTGCTTTACAGCGTTGTTATTAATAAAGATTATCTTTGCTTCACAAGACTTGCTTCATTTATTTTAATAAATAAAGTCTTGGTGGAAACTTTTAGAAATGGTTAAGCCTTTGCATGCTTGTGGGGTGGGTTTAAGAATAGCAGTGGGATGGGCAGTATACCTTGGGATGGGGGTAATAGCTGTGGGATGGGCAGGGATAACCTTTTGGGATGGGTTAATAGCTGTGGGATGGGCAGGGATAACCTTTGGGGATGGGTAATAGCTGTGGGATGGCAGAAGATACCTTTGGGATGGGTAATAGCTGTGGATAGATAAAGTCCTCCAGTGCAAGCATAGTGGGACTGTATGGTCCACCCTCCCAGGTGCCACTCCTTTGGCCCTTTATTCAATAAACAATGTAATCATTCATACCACAATGTGAACACAGTAACACACTCTTTTATTAAATGCCCTGTTCATTGTAGCCCACTCAACATACATGGCACAATCTCATCAGTGTGATGAGACAGGCTGAAAGTAGCATTCTTAAGCATCTATCACCTGTCTTCCCTCCACTGCTCAGTGGGGAGTTTGCACCAGCATTTCAGGAGGTTGCACTGCTTCTTCCCTTCACGTGAAGCTCTGTTGGGGCCTTGCACATCCACAGTGTCTATCAGGTTTCGCCTTTGCCCTCCATTCACCAGGCCAATGTCCCATTTTGCTTGTTTTGGAGGTCCACGAGCCTGTTCTGCAAACACTGGTAGCGGGTGCGCATGAAGATTGTGCAGGATGCAGCAAGCTTCCAGATCCTCTCCTGGTCTGTGGTGGATGCTGCAGGTGGTGCAAAGTACCTGGAACCTGTTGGCCAGGATGCCAAAGCATTCCTCCACCACCGCCTTGTCCTGGCCAGCCTGTACGTCATGACGGTAGGTTGTTGAGGAGAAGGCGTCATCCCCACGATGACGTGGGCACATCTTGTGGTGTCGTTTGGGTTGGGGGTTTGGATCTGGGAAAGCCCAAATTAGCTTGTTTTGTATACCTGGGCATCTGAAAGCTGACCGTTGCCTGAAGCATCGATGTACATGAACTTGTAGTTCCAGCATCAAACCATGGCAAAGGAGGATCGATCTGAAGAAAGCCCTTGTAGTTGAAATAAGTGGAACCCTGACTTGGTTGGAGCTTTGCAGGCCACATGGCTTCCATCCATGGCCCAATGGTGTAGGGGAATGTTCCATTTTCTGATACCCACTGCTCCTGCAAACTTCTTTTATCAGTGGTGGGGACACTGAGGAGCTCCTCCAGGTATTCTTCGATGATGGCCCTGCACCACTTCTTGACCAACAATTGCTGAGGTTGTTGTGTGGCACCCGCAGCCGTACTGCATGCTCTTGTACGTGGTCACTGAGGCCAGGTGGCGCAAGTCAGTGCCACCTTGAGCCCAGGGTCCAGGCTGGGGCGAAGTTTGTGCTCTGGCTTGGTCAACCTGGGTCTCAGCACTCCACAACTTTGTCGAACATAATGGCTGGCAGCATCCTATGAAGTTTCTGGAATGCACGAGGGTCCTTCATTCTGAGCTCCACCATCAGCTTGTTTGTACAGTCCGTACTTGCTCTTCTGTGATCACATTCTTCGGACCCCGATTACTTCTTGGCCAACCTCCTTTTCTCACGTTAGACCAGGTGAACAGAGCCTGTGATGGCTTTCGCACTGTGTAGAAGGATGGTGGCTAACCAAAAGGATGTTGTGACAATCCATGGTGGAGATGACTGGCATGCTTGGAAGAGCAAGAGCAAGGCTGAAGAGGTCTGCACTGCAAGGCTTGTGCTGGATGAAAGTGAGATTCCAGGTGAGTTCCCCCCCCCTTTTTATAGGAAAATATAGGTTTTCCGCTAGGTGTCTTTTGCATCCTCCTAGGCATCCTGCAAACATCCTAAATATCCGAGATTAGGTCCCTCTGCGAACGTTTTTTCCGTTTTAAATTGCTTTGTATGCGAGCTGCATCTGCTTTCATCCTTTCTCCGTCCGTGCTACTAATGCTTGCGCACCGTTCCGTGTCCGTTTTCCGCTTCCTCCCTGGTGTCGTTTCCGCTGGAGCGGATGGAGTTGCGCGGATGCGCAGCGGATGCCTAAGCAGATATAGCAGACGCGTAACGGATGACGATTGGGATGTAGAACGGATGTTTCCCCGTATGTGTTGCAGATGCAATGGGACGCGTTGGATTACATTTTCCGCCTCAAAATGTTTTGTGCAGCTGAAAACTTTTTTTGAGCGGATGAAATTGTCAGTAGACGGATGCTGGACAGATAGATAAGGATGAAAACGGACGCAGTGAAGTAATAGAACGGAAGCATTGCGTTCCAACGGATGGCAAGAGTTTCTCTCCATTTTACATCCTCTTTCCATCCGTTGGTGCAGTGTGACATGGGCTTTAATTGTTCTGTTATTGTAATTGATTGTAATTGATTCATGGCACTGTGAGCTTTACAGAAGGAAAATCCAGACTGAGAATTTAATTATTTGTCTGGGGTTCAAATGATCAAAGAAATAAATCATTTTCTAATGTTCGCAACAGAAAGTGTCTGCACGCTTTTAGCCATAGATGTGTTAATTTGTCCAATTTCAACATACCTTTTTAAAAACTCCATCTCAGCACAGTGAGCAATTTTGCAGATTTCAGTTTTCAATATTGTGCATATGCAATTTCTATTTATTAAAGACTTATCATCATAGCAGCTGTTAAACTGCATTCCACCTGGGTTTATTACATGTATTTGTTTGTTCCTTTGGGAGAACTTTATGTGTTTAAGGTGTATAAATCTTGAAATTTACCTCTATGATTTTAAGCTACTTCTATTACTAGTCAGGACCAGAAGATTGCAGGGAACAAAATGCATTCTGTATGTTATTTGCTGAGGCTCTGCACGAAAAGTGATTTCTTGCTTAGAGAAAATAAAATTCTTCTTAACAGTGTTTCTCAACCTTAAGATGTGAAGACTTCAATGCCCAGAATACCTCAGACACAAGACCACCTGTTCTAGATTGCCAGCCAGGTGTCTTCTGAATACATTGACCGATAGCCTGTCTACTTCCCAGATAGCATTTCTCAACATTTATGGAAAGAGGGAGTCCAATGTATCTTGAGCTTTTGGGATTAGAGAAGACTGTTTTAGGTGCTGTAAGATTATCCACAAGTCTTTCCCACTGTATACCATGTTCCTTGTATATAATTCCTTTTATTTTTTTACAGTACTGAATTAACTTATGAAATGAATCACCAAAAAAGTGTTTGTGTGACAGATGAAATTAAGTAATATATTCAAGGCATGTTGTAACTGCCATTTTATAATCAAGTTATTTCAAAGAAATTTGTGGTTTGGAGTACACTTTAATAAGCCTCAAGGAAAAGAAATAATACCACTTGAGTTTCAAGGACAGCAGAGTTTCGCAAGAAAAAGAACCGTGTCTGTAGGATTATGCAGAATGCAGAAGAGGAAGGGATGGTCAGCCAGAAATAAATCATTGTGTTCTAAGCTCCTATTGGAGACTGCAACACCTGTTGCAGCTGCTGCTTCCGTCCCTACTTCATTGATGTCTACATAAGCTTTGTGAACAACTGTGGACAAGAAGAGTTGGGGGGAAGGAGACATTCCCAAGAGGTCTGCTTTTGCTTCACTGAATACATCAATGAGGCCCAAGCCTTGCAACGTCAGGTTGAGATCATAGCCAGCTTCTAACCTGAAGCGAGGTATATATATTTCCACAGGACGCTCCCTCAGGTTTCCTGGAGAAAGCCAGCTTGCTAAATTCTTGCAGGTCAGGGCAGCCTCCACCTGTGTAGTTTAAACATAATTGGCAATAAATGATGGGGCAGCTGGATGGCAGACCTTATCCTTTCATGCATATGGTGAAATGGGGTATATTTTCATTTAAATTGAACTCATTGTGTAGGTGATCATACATCTCAATTTGTTCTGACCCACGCCCTTTTCCAACAAATCAAACACAATTCAAAAAGAACAGAAACTTTGTAATGCTTTTACAAAATAATTAGCTGTGATAAGTACAAGTCTTGCCAAACTGTGCGAGACTTGCCAAAAGATAACAGACAAGAAATAATTTGCAAAATAAGAATCTTCAAATACAAACTCAGGATACTAGAATGTCCACGAGGCTGTAGTTTCAAAACATCTTTGCCTTCTGCAAAGAAGGATAGTTTCACAGCTGGCTTTTATCTTCTTGAAGGAGGGGCCATTACCTTGCAGACTTACTCCCGAGTCGCCCATGCTGTTGTAACTGCTCTTTCCCCTGAGCAACCCTGCGCTCATGCACACGTAGCACAGGCTCCTCGGGAACCTCCTCATCACTGCTGCCAGCCCCCACAATCTCTGAAGGCCACTCCCTAATACTCCTGGCCCCTCATCTGAGTCCTCGCTCTCCTCAGCTGTCTGCACCTGCTGCCAGCTAACCACAACGCAATTGGAAGGCATATCCTGCAATCCAAAACCTTATGCTAGGAATGAATACTTTTTGTCAGCTTCCATTAGCCCTGCAAGTTAATCCAGACAGGTAACCAGAATCATGAATGCTAACACTGCCTTTATGATAAGGTTAAGATAACAAAACCTGGCAAGTCTGAAAGCATTGCCTCTCCCTCCTTTAGTTTCCAGATAACTAAGGAGGGTCCCTTCTGAGATGCTTTCTCCACTTTCATTGCTTCTTTGGACTCAGATTTCTCTTGTGAGAGCCTTGTTTTGGCTGCAGCTCTTCCTCCTGTTTCCAAAGGTTACTCTCACAGCTCATTTCAGCTGCAGACTGCAATTTCATCCCTTTTTATCTTCAAGACCTGCAATTGTATTACCAGTTTGACAAGCAAGAATGTTGCCCCATTTCAGGAGTTTGGGTAATGTTTAAGAAGCAAAAAAAAAGCTATGTCTTTTCACGACAATAATGAGAAAAGTTGCATTGAGTTCCTGGCAATATCTGGGGCCTCTGTGTGATTTCACAATGGCTATTAATCTCATATGTGATCTTTACCCTACTCATCCATCTCTTGTGCAATTATAAATTTGTTGCAGTAGACCAGAGGTCTCCAAACTTGGCAACTTTAAGACTTGTGGACTTCAACTTCCAGAATTCTCCAGTCAGCTATGCTGGGAGTTGAAGTCCACAATCTGGACTTCAGCTATCAACTATCTGGGCGTTGAAGTCCACAAGTCTTAAAGTTGCCAAGTTTGGAGACCCCTGGAGTAGACCAACACAGCTATCCTGGAAGGAAGGAAGGAAGGAAGGAAGGAAGGAAGGAAGGAAGGAAGGAAGGAAGGAAGGAAGGAAGGAAGGAAACTAAATTGAGATAGAAATTATTTATTTTAACAGTAAATTCCTATGGTCACCAAGAGATTATATTTCACTTGGTAACTTGGGGTTTTACATCTGTCCTCACATAAACACAGTTTTAATAGAAAAGAACATTTCCTTCACTTCAACCCTAATTTTATCTTGCTTGAATTAATTACCAAACACTGAGCAACTGTGAACAGGGATTTGATAGAATTTCTCATGAAACAAATGTTTCATTCTATGTGGCTGAATCTTAATTCTTTCCCTTTTCTTTTCTATTAGCTCCCTCTAATGCCTGAAAGGTGCTACTATAAGCATGCTGTTAAACCATAAGCTGGAGAGTGCCTCAACCAATAAGCTGGTACAATATTTTCTTCAGTAGCATTGCCACCTGCACATAACTCATCTACCTTGAATCAGTGTCTTAAGTTTGGGCCCTGAATGTGCCACTACCTTGGCTGCCATCATTTGCAGCCATCATTTTCTTTTTCACTTCTCCAAATTTTCTGAGGGAATTAACTGTAGTTTCCCATTGGCTGCAGTCACAAAACATGCTTAACCTGGTTACTAAATTAATCTATTTACAATATTTGCACAATATTTTGGTACCATAAACTCAGAAATTAGACATGTATGCATTATTCATTTATTGGCTCTGTAAAAACCTTGATAATAATAATATTATCCAAGATTTATGTGTAGTGAGAATACACCTAATAGGACTTTACTGACTTGGTTTAGTACAGGGGTCCCCAAACTTGGCAAGTTTAAGACTTGTGGACTTCAACTCCCAGAATTCCTCTTCCAGTCATATTAGCTCAGGAATTCTGGGAGTTGGAGTCCACAAATCTTAAACTTGCCAAGTTTGAAGACCCTTGGTTTAATACATAGTCTGCAGATGGCCATTATGCCTTTACAAGGAAACTATGACTGAAAGGAATGAAGCAAACCAGGATTTGAAAACATGAAGTTTGTTTCAAAACCTAACTCATTTGATCCTTATGCCTGTAGCCTCCTGTTTTAGACATAATGGAAAAATACAATTAATTGAAACAGTCTTCAAATACTGCACAGTGAGGAAGGAGCATAATGTTTGTAGGCTAAATTTAAAATGTAGAAACTAGATGACTGTTTTATGTATGTATTATGAAGTTTGAAATAGTTGCAGAAACTGTGAAATAAATACATAATGTTTTATGTTTCAGTAGTTTGTTTTGGAGTTACCTGCTCCAGTTGGCTGATGTCATTTGGTAATATTATAATCATGGACAAAAGTTCATCAACGTATGGTAGGCAGAGGATCTGAGCACTTTTTCCATCTGTATGTCCCAGTTTAAATCTCCCTTGTTGATACATCATATGGACAGGTTTAGTCTCATTCTGTTGCCAAAGATAGAGTAAATATATGTTTAAGATTTTTTTAAAAAAGCCCCATCCTCTTATGTTTACAACCAACATAGCATAGGTTACGACTTTTGGAAACTGAAAACAAAATACAGAATTAGGATTTGGCAACATGCAAATTTGGCAAGTGATTGTAGTTAAAAGAAGGGATAAGTCAATTACAGGGTAGAAAATTTTACATGTGTGATGTGTTCTCAGTATAAGTCAGTGGTTGCTAACCTTTTTCGGTTCCAGTGTCGATAATTATGAGCATGCTCGTTTGTGCTCACTTGCATGCTAGCATCCGGAAGGCAATGCATGCTGGGGCCCCTCCACGCCTCCTGCCCATGCACGTGTGATTTCCCTCTTGTGCACCGCATACGTGCATGTGTGTGCGTCTCCCGCTCATCCCCTCTGCCCTCTGTGCATGCATGCCAGATACCTGACAATCAGCTGTTGGGCGGTGGCACACACGTGCATATGCAGTGGGGCTCTTCCAAGCGACCTCTTGCATGCCAGGGGAAATGGCTCTGTGTGCCACTTCTGGCACGCATTGCATAGGTCCGCCAACACGGGTATAGGAGATTAAAATCCACACTCCATTTGCCCATTTTCTTTTCTCTTTGTATGCTCATGTTGATAATATTTTAGGGAGATTTGTTTTCCAGTTTCATACATTGGATTGCAATCTTCAGATTACCCAAAATATGTTGTCTTACTGCTGTGGGAGTCTGTTTTTTTAAGCAATAGAGGACGATCCCTTGTGAAACCATAAGGACAAATCCTTTAAAAATGTAAGCCTGATTTATACATGGAGTAGAATAATAATAAAGGAAAATATACATGAAACTTAGGGTTGACATGAGTGGTCCTAGGTGCTTTCTGAGCTTGCTGGTTTCTTGCAGACATTTCATTACCTAATTTGGGTAGTGAAACATTTGCAAGAAAACAAGCAAGCTCAGAAAGCACCCAGGGCCCCTCAGTACAATAATAGTTCTGTGGATGGCAGAGCAATAATTAACAAGTAAACATGTTCCAAGTGAATCGACATCAGTCAGACAGAAGTTGCAAACTCATGCTGCTTATAAGAGAGGAAACAGTTGGGTGGAGCTCAAGTTCTGCTTGCCTAGGACTATCAGATTAGGCCAGAGAAAGCTGGATCACCATTCTTGTTTTTATTAGAACTGCCCTTTGTGGTGTTGAGTGGTAGAAAGCATTGTGTCAATTCAGCTGCAGGTGGAGAACGGTTTTGACTTTCGCTGGATTTTTAAAAAAGGGCATTATGCAGATCAAAAGCTTGCTAGTGGGTGTTTGGGATTTTTCAAGGTGGCATGTTCTTTTTGGCAACATACGATATTAGGTTCAGCCTAAGGTTTAAAGCTTCTGCAAGTGATCTGTTCAATCAACTGCAAAACTGTCTTGTTGTCCATGGGTGTAAATAAAGTGATCTGGATCCTATGGCAAGTCTATTCCTTCCCAGCTTTCATCAAGAGTTAGAGTTTATATTGCAGGGAACACACCTCTTCAGCTAACCAGACCTTGCGTAACTAAGCTCTTCTTGAGGACAAACAGTAAATACTATGGCTCAGGGATAGAGCAACTCTTTGAAGTTGTACTACCACTACCACAAAATCCAATATGTAGCATGTTTTTCCCTTTCTTTTGTCTGCTGCCACCTAGTGATCACCCTATCAGTATGCACTACACTGGGTGTACAAGTAGTCTTTGCTTGGCTACTCATTTTGCTCTCTCATTTAGCTACCATTTGCAGGTACAATGGTGATAAAGTAACTTTACAACCAATCCTTTCATTTACAACCTTTAACAAATCCGGGGAGTAAAGGAAACCTAAAGTAAGTTCATAGCAATAGCACTTAGACTTATGGTATATATCGCTTTACAGTACTTTACAGCCCTCTCTAAGCGTCAGCATATTATCAGAATAGTCCCAGTTTCACTTAACAACCACTTCATTTAACAACCAAGTTGCTGGTCTCAATTATGGTTGCTAAATGAGGACTATCTATAGTCTGCTTCTGCCTGCTGCTCCATGGCTAGCTGATCCATGGGTAGCTGCACCCTGCAACAGATCATGATGATCCAAGCTCTGTAAAGGATCTTGGAGTACTCATCTCTAATGATCTAAGTGTTAGAGCCCACTGTAACTACATAGTCAAAAAGGCATTAAGAGTTGTTAACCTAATCCTACATAACTTTTTATCTGGTAATATCACACTACTAACTAGAGCATACAAAACATTTGCTAGACCAATACTCAAATATAGCTCATCAGTCTGGAACCTACATTACGTATCTGATATTTGCACAGTGGAGAAAGTCCAGAAATATTTCACAAGAAGAGTTCTCCACTCCTCTACTCGTTGTAGAATACTTTTTTCTTCCTTTTTGCAACTGTTTGTGGGGGAGATTTTTCTCCAGTCAATGATAATTTGATCTTTGAAGCCAAGTTGAAGGAATTAAAGGACTTCACCTGTTTTTGTGACTTTGTTGCTTTTGTGTCCCATCCTGGGTTATCACAAACTCTGAATGTTGGTAACACATCAATTATATTCAAATACATTGTGAAGTCATGCCATGTTGCAACATATTTAAATGGTCACATATTGCTGTACTGTACAGTATGATGATATTTTATGTAGCACTGCAATACCTCGTTCAGCCTAAAATTTCTTTCAGTTGTATACTTCGGATCAAATTGATGTCGCCAAGTTGCTTTAAAGTAAATGGCATTTGCCAGTACCAGCACTGTGTGTGGTCCAATCACACCTGGAGCAAAAAGTTCCTTAATATTTCCTACGACAAAAAGAAATATGATGGATATGGGAAATAAAATGAATCATGTACTTGCCTATTTTTTAACCTGGCAAGGAAATAGCATTTGTATCTACCTGAACAATATTTTATACTCTAAGGGCATACCGAATGGTGCATAGCATACCCTTTTAAAAAAATCAGTATAATGAAATGGAAAGTTGGTAGGTTATGAGAAATTAGAATTGTTGATGAATGGGAGGATCTACAAATTTAAATAGGAAATAAATAAGTAAGCTGGCAAACCACAATGCTTATTTTCACTAACAAGTAATACTCTAGAGCAAGGATGTCAAACTCGTGGCCTGTGGGCCGGATGCATCACGTACTGGTTCACGTACTGGTTTACCTGCCCCCACCTGGTTTAACAAAGGGGGGGAAATCCCAATACAATACATGACACTGCCATGACAATGCAAATTTGACAACCCTGCTCTAGAGCAGGGTTTCTCAACTTAGTAGCATCAAGATATGTGGACTTCAATTCCCAGAATTTCCTAGTCAGTTGAAGTCTCATATCTTCAAGGAGTTTCATATGGCCCATCAGTTATCTAACTCTGTTCTTCATGAAATTGCGCTGTATTTTATTCCTTCTAAGCTACACCATAAAGACTTGTGAATTTTGACAAGGATTTCCCAGGTGCGATGTCCAACCATGGACTTTCCAAGCATCATTACACATCTATAGAAAAGCCTTAAAAAAGAGGAAGCCTCCTTCAAATAAATTTATGTAGACTACATCGAGTTTTCTTGGCAGCCATAACTTGTAGTTTGTCATTGTCCTAATTTGCGATGTTTTCCCATTTTTGCTGGGAATAGTCCTACAATTCTTTGGTAGCTTCTCCTCCAAGAAACCTGCTTAATGGTGTGTGTGAGTGTGGGTGTGGATGTGTGTAGGTGGAGGGAGAATCAGTCAAGTTTAGCTAAATGCTATCCTTAGATCAATGCCCTAACTGCCTGATGTTTGAGTCTAATCTCAAAGGTGCTTTTTATGTCCCAAAGGTGCTTTTTTCAAGAGACAACTGGACTTTCTGTTTTTTCTTTGATGAGATTTCACTTCTCATCCAAGAAGCTTCTTCAGCTCCAAAAAAGCTTTTTGGATGAGAAGTGAAATGGTGTCAAAGAAAAACCAGAAAGTCTAGTTGCCTCTTGAAAAACACCTTTGGGACAACTATGACTTGGATGACTAAGAATCTCCATAGACACTTACATATTTATTTATTTTCAGTTTATATCTATCTCTCATCTCCAGGATACTCAGGTTCACCTTTTTCATAAAAACAAAACAGTTATTTTTAATAGGCTACAGAGGCTTTCATCCATAATAAATTGCATGGAAAAAGATAAATAGATAGCTAGTGTCAACTAAAAAATACTTCTTTAGTTTTTTTCGTTGCCAGAAGAAAGGGGATGGGGAAAGTAGTGCATTCCTTAAATGCTTCAGATAATTGCTAGGCAACTGAAGCTGTTGGCGCGCAAGATTATTACTGGAGAGCATGATTGATGATTCTTGGTTATGGATGTGTCCCATTGGAGAATATACATCCAGGGGGTGGGGGGGGAAGACCAGGGAAATGAATGATGTGTCTTAGTGTTGGCTGCACCCAGGTAACACCGATGTGGTCACTCCTAATAAATCTTTTTTTTTTTACTCTAAGAGATGCAGCTAGAGACTTATGATTTGAATGGGGGTGGATTTGTCAGAGCCCTGACAGCTAGAAGAGAAGACTTGTATAAGAACTAAGTCTCTTGGGAAAATAGGAAGCTGCGTATAAATCTACTTAGTTCTATTTTGGCACTACTGACTGAGGGCAAATTTTTGGCTTTCAGGAAAGAGGTTTTTTCCCATCTCTGTTTAAAGAATTGTGACTTATCCAAGGTTTGAATTTCTTACCTCTACCTGCCTAAAAAGTTTCCATTTCTTTTGCAATGTTTGTAGAATGGGCTATAGGTAGTCTTTGTTTAATAATAACCTTGTTCAGGGACCATTCAAAATTATAACAATTCTGAAAATGTAAATTTACAACCAGTCCTCACACTTATGACTTTTGCAGCATCCAGGTATTCACCTGGCCAAGTTTTGGGTTCTTCACAACTGGTTTACGACAAGCAGAGCCAACGGACAAGTCAGCAATAAAATTTCAAATTGCAGTCATGTAATTTTTAATGACTGTGTTCCTTAGCAACAGAGTTGCCAGTTCCCTTTGGGGTCATTAAGCGAGGGAAACCTATTGTCGGGACAAGAAAACTTTGCCTTTCTTACCTTGGGTCTGCTTGTAAATTTCAAAGTTAATTGTCTTCCTTGTTTCTTCAGTAGCAAGGAAAAAATCCACTATCTGCACCATAGCGTTGTAGATTTCCTTAGTACTTGTGAGATATTGCTGGAAAATTTTAGTGAGAGGGGAAAAGAGGAGGGAAGAAAAACACATCCTGAGGTGGTGAATTTTAGTAAGCAGAATTTTTGTTTGTGAAGTGCTAGGATTTTTTCTTACATTGGACAGGAAAGACACAAATCCAACAAGCCTACGAGCATACATTTCCCCACCCACCAAGGATTTGCTCAAGAAGATATTGCTCTGTCCTACACCTTGGCAAAATAAAAAAAAAAATCAGAACACCAAACACAAATTAGGCGGAAACGATCTCGTAGATGACCCTCACTCTGTCAAGGACCTAGGAATACTAATCTCAAATAATCTAACCTCCAGAGCTCACTGTAACAGCATTGCCAAAAAGGCTTTAAGAGTTGGTAACCTTATTTTGCGAAGCTTCTTCTCCGACAACATTGAATTGTTAACTAGGGCATACAAAACCTTTGCCAGACCAATTCTTGAATACAGCTCGTCCACCTGGATCCTGCACTGTATATTGGGCATTAACACAATTGAGCGGGTTCAGAGGTATTTCTCGAGAAAAGTACTCCAAACCTCTACTCACAATAGAATTTCCTATGCCTCCAGAATCGAAATGTTGGGCCTGGACAATCTGGAACTGCACCGCCTGCGGTCCAATCTAAGCATAGCTCCCAAAATTGTCTGCTATAACATCTTGCCTGTCAATGACTTCTTCAACTTCAGTCACAATAATACATGGGCAAACAACCAATACAAATTCAGGATAAACCGCTCTAAACTCGATTGCGGTAAATACGACTTCAGCAACAGTGGTCAATGCCTGAAACACCCTACCCGACTCCATTGTTACAACCTCAACCTCTCACAGCTTCAACCTCAAACTGTCTACTGTGGACCTCATCTGATTCTTAAGAGGTCCTTAAAGAGGGCGTGCATAAGCGTACCAGCGTGCCTACCGTCCCTGTCTTACTGTCCTTATTTATCTGTATTTACTTCCTTTGTTCCTGTTTATGTTCATATTTACACTTGTTATCTTGTACAAGTTTGACAAACAAATAAAATAAAATGAAATAAATCTCTAATTCTAATTGAGATTTCCCACAGAAAGGGAACTTTCAGATCTGCTGAAACCAGGGATATAAAACAGCTGAATGGACAAAGCAGGATGTGGACAAGTGGAAAGGAGGAGAAATTGGAGGAGGAGGGAGGAAGATACATTAACTCTTTAACCCAAAGATGCTTTTTCAAGAGGCAACTGAAAAAGCACCTTTGGGAAAACCATGATCTGGATGACTGAGAATCTCCATATAGTCACTAACTTTTTAACTTATCACAAAAATTACAGTGAAAGACTGCCAAAAATGTTTTTAGGTCTATGTCCGTGGCACACAGGTGGCACGCAGAGCCATTTGTGCCAGCACGTGAGCTGCAGGAAAATTTACCTCACTACACATATGCATGCCTCACAGCTGATTTTTGGGCAGTTTGAGGCGTTTTTCGGCCTCCCAAAGGCTTGAGGAAGGCTTTTGCAGGCTTCTACAAGCTTTGTAGGTCGAAATCTAGACACGTTTCATCACTTCCAGGTTTTTCTTCAAAAAAACAGAAAGTGATTGAAACAGGGCTAGACTTCAGCCTACAAAGCTTGTAGAAATCTGCAGAAGCCTTCCTCAAGCCTTTGGGAGGCCGAAAAACGCCTCAAACTGCCCAAAAATCAGCTGTGAGGCGCAGTGCAGGTAAGGAGGCAGCACAGTAAGAGGGGATTGCATTCATGGGGGATGTGGGGGGAGTTGCACATTGCCTTCTGGCTGCTGGCACACGAGTGCGAGCGTGCAAACACGCAGACAATTTTTGGCACAGGAGCCCAAAAAGCTTAGCCACCACTGATCCATGTGAATGTGAAATGAACTTCTTCCAGCATCAGAAAGAACAGTTTTTCAATTAAAGGACTGTGCTGGTACAGTTAGGAGCTGAAGACTTTTAACTGATTGAAGTCTCATTAATTTCAGGCAGTTGGGTAAGCTGACCTGTGGGTACTAATCAAATAACTAAATTAATGAATAGGACTTGTTCACTTGTGGTCAGCACTTATTAGAGAAGCCCTGAACTGTGAAGAAAAGCTGCTCAGGAAAATACAGGTAGTCCTCAACTTATGACCCCCAAATTTCTGTTGCTAAGCGAGTCAGCTGTTAAGTGAATTTTGCTCTATTTTACCACTTTTCTTGCCACAGTTGTGGAGTGAATCACTGCAATTGTTAAGTTGGTCACACAGTTGTTAAATGAATCGAGCTTCCCATTGTTAGAAGGTCGCAAAAGGGGATCACATGACCTTGGGCAACTGCAACCATCATAAATATGAATCAGTTGTCAGGTGTCTGAATGTTGATCTTGTGATTGTGGGGATGCTGCAATGGTTGTAAGTGTGAAAGAGGGTCATAAGTCATTTTTTTAATACTTGTAACTTTGAACGGTCACTAAATGAACTGTTGTAAGTTAAGAACTACCTGTATTCAAAAAGCTGGACAATATTTGATTTTAAGGCTATGCCTGCCAGGAGAAGGACATGAAGACAAAAAGGACAGTACTTCCAATTTTTGTTGGACATCTGGATAACCCTAACCAGAACATAATGCTATTGGATTGAGGCTCCTCTGAGACATTAGAAGTTGGGGAATGAAATGTTAAAATATTCATGGTGACTCCAAAAGGAATGAACACATTTTTTCTCCTCTGTTGGATCTAAGGCAGGGGTGTCAAAGTTGCAGCATCATGTTGTCGTCACGTGAGGTATTGCAACATTTTCCCCTTTGCTAAAATGAGAGTGGGTGGCCAGCGCCTGACGCATCTGGTCTGCAGGCCACAAATTTGACAGCCCTGATCTAAGACAATATAACATCAAATTGAAAACAGCCTCAGCTGAGACAACTATATTTTTAACGGCTTCGACTGCTGCGAAGAATCAACAAGTCTTGTATATCCCCTCTTCACTTTCCTTCGTTTCTTAAAGTGTCTGATGTTAGGATTGCAATAACATAGGAAGCTACCTTGACCTTTAGTCAGCTAACTGGCCTATCTGTTTCAATATTGCCCACAAAGACTGACAGATCCAGCACTGGGTATTTCCCAGATTTACATGAAGATTATTATACACTGAATCTAGAATACTTGGCAAGCAATGAAAAGGCTCTAACTTTATTTAAAGGAGAGAGGCCTTACCTGAAGAAAGTGATATCCTTTCTGCATGAACAAATTATTGGCCAGTTTCAGCTGGTAACCATGGCTGAGGTTATTCAGCTGAAGTAAGAGTTGCTTGAACTCGGAATAAATTGTTCCTTCCTAGTTAAGATATGAAAGAGAAGATTGGAAGCTGAATAAAAATAATTATATTGCTGTTTCCTTGGCATAAAAGGCAGGAAACATATCACAAGGTTCAATTTACTTCACGGTAGGGCAGTCAACTTTGGTGCCCATTTCTATCAGGGTATATGCTAATATCTCTCTTGAGGCACACAAGTTCTCTGAATCGCCTGACTTTATTATTTTTTAAAAAATGAAACTGGTATGTTAAATAAAATATAACCCTCCAATATTATATTTCTATGATTGCCTCCCAAAGTGGTAAAGAGGAGTAAAACTAGAGTAGGTCACTAGAAGTAACCTCAGTCTGCCTGTGGATAAATGAGTCCTTTGTGCTCAGCTAGGATCACTGTGGCAGCCATGTAAATATTCAAAAGTTCTTATGGTAGTCATATGGGAGCCGTTAAGTTCTCCCCTACAGATTTTGAATCTTTCTCTCACAAGGACTATGAACCAAATGTGCCAGAGATATGGAGGGGTGGAAAGCTTTGCATGGTGCCTGATCTGGAATAGCATTCCCCCTAAGAGACCCATATCCCCCCCCCTTCTGATTATAGACTTTGAAAAGCTGGCTTGTCCCCTAGGCCTTGGGTTAGGGTATAGGTTCAGACTCTTTTTAATCTGATTTTTTTTAATTCAATGTTGTAAGTCACTCAGAGTCCTTAGATGTGAGATGGGTGGTAAAATTCATAAATAAATTAATTTTGTTTTATCTGGTTCTTGCTGTTTTAGCCTGTTGTCTAAAATAGCAGAGACAGAAATACACTGCTTTGGGGGCTGTTTTTTTCAAAACAAACAGAAAATAACTGAACACCTAACCAAAGAAGTAGCTCTGGGCTATCAGTCTTAGGGTTGTGATACCTGCACCCTTGTGGCTTAATGGAACAAGTGTAGCTTTGCCATTTTGAGTGTCCTTTGAGTTGTGACCCAGGTAATATCCTATGAGAGCCTTGCTTATTACTGTGAAATCACTTACTTTATATAAAACAGTACATCAATATTACAAATCCTAGTGTTTTCTCTAATTATTGGACTCTGGTTGTATTCCTACAATGTTAGTACATTTGTACTTTTCATTGCTTTCCTATGTTTGTGTCTGTTGTGTAGTTTAATCTCCATTTGTGTTGCTAAGAGGGTAAAGGCTATGTAGTACTTCTGATAATGTGGAAGCTTATTTCCACCACTACCATATATAATAGATCAGTCTGAGTCCATCCATAAAGTATTATTGACCAAAGTACTGGAAGGAACAAATAATTTGATAAATTATATAATTCTGTGGGGTTCAACAATATTTTTGGACATACTGATGGAAGAGGTATATCTTGTCTCACAGACTCTGGCACAAGTTCAACCATTCTTCTTTCAGAATCAAGTGGTCCTGTTTCTCCAGGAGTTTGAGCAAGGTGTAGCACCTACAGCAAAAGTAGTTGCAATCAACACAGAATAAAACAGAGGATACCTTATTTATAACATAAATAAGCAGTCAGGCAAACAATCAACACGGCATCTGCAAACAAGGAAACTGGTCTACACCTGAACTTAAAACCACCAACAATAAATTTTTATAATCAAATATAACCAATTGCAAAACAAAGCAGTATCCTCTGGTCTGGATTATATTTATTTGCAGAGTGCCTTTGAATGAAAAGCTACTTCACGATTGTACAGTTCTCCACATTTGCAAATGCATTCATGAGATGCACTCAAAATTCCAAGTATGTTCCATGTGCAAAATTGCCATGATTTATGACAACTTTGTTTTTTATAATAAATGCCACTAGTCTCTCTTTCTACCTAAACATAGCACAAACACGTCTCAGCCATATATTCTTTTTGGCAATGCACTCAAGATATTGCCTTCAATTGTTTTTTTCCTGATGTCATCTCATCCCCAGCCCACAAGTGTAAAAGGATTAAGTCACTCTTAGATGTAATGGAATATTTTCTGTCTTATTCCAACACCATCCAAAGGCATGTCAAGATGTGCCAAATTGTTTAGACTTTGCGTCACCTTGTTGGAAGGCAAGGAACTACAATGAGTGGCAACAGAGGCAGGAAAGGCAGGTAATTGGAGGAAGAGCAAATTTCATCAAATCTTAAAGACATTTCTTCCCATTCAAAAATGGATGGATAATTCTACAGGGAATATCTGGTGGGTATCTCGAATTGCTGAATTTGGCTTGGGAGAATAGGCCAACTTTCCCCACACTGATACCCTCCAGATGGCTAGTAAAATTGAAATTACAGTCTAATTCATCTGGAGGAAGGTTCAAGTGCAATGATTATTCTTTCCTGTTAACAGTTATGAACATGTGATGCTGAACAGAAAGCAGAAACAGAAAAAAAAAATTTATTTATTTTACTGCCCTAATTAAGAAAAGTATAGCTATACACAATTACATTAGCAAAATTACATAACTTCATATTTAACATTCACTATAAAAATGGAAAAAGCAAAAAGGGAACCTAAATAATAATGGGAATAGGAAAACTTCCATTCTACAAATTCCTTTTCAACTGACTGAATGCAATGGATAAAATTAGAGTGCGCTCCCATAGAACCCACACAGTCTGTTTTCTCTAAAGCAGACAATTGATGTAATACATTTGGTTTAGGTAAATGTGTCATTTGCATAATTTAACCTCAAACAACCATTGCTCAAAATCTTCCATGTGCCTCAACTGCAGATTTGGTCTTCCAGCATTATGTGATAGAATTTTTAAATCAGCTTCCAGGCCCTCCAAAAGAAGAAAACAAGTTTTTGCCAACAAGTTTTTGTCATGGTCTTGCTTACCTTTTCAATCTGCATTTTACTATTCCCACTTGCACCAATTAAAACCATGCCCAGGGCCGTTGAAATACTTGCAGGGGAGAAAAAAACATTTTTGCAAAGTTTATTGGAATTTAACCTATTGTAAAGATCCAGGCCAAAGGCAGTAATGGCTTTGGAAAGTGATTGCCTGGTGAGACTCAAATCCATGACTGGCTAGGAAAAAAGAAAGAAGAGAAAACCTGTAAGTAACCAGATGCTCAGGAGCAGCAGGTTTTGGGTATACACTTCTATAAGTATAGAAAGCCACACCCAAGGGAAAGGTGGGGGAGGGGGCAGCAAAATAAATTTATTTAATATGAAAACATCTGTCAAGTTGCACTTTTTCAAAGCTGTTATTTTCAAGTATATTTTATATTCAAAGTTCCTGCAACTGGAGCAGGTGAGCCAAGAATAGAAAAAGTGAAGCAAAAAGCAAAAAGTGAAAACAAATCTATTTAAGAAATTATAGGGAAAAAACGAACTAGACTGGAAACAGGTGTTGATCAGTATACTTAGCAGCAAATACAATTCACAACAAACATGCAACTTTGGATGCTTTCTAGAGCCATGCAGCTTTAAGATATGTGGACTTCAAATCCCAGAATCCCTCAATTTTGGGACTTATGGGACTTATGGGACAATTATGGGAATTATGGGACTTAGAGTCTACATATCTTAATGTTGCCAAGTCTCAGAAACACTGATCTAGACCAATACAGGTAATCCTAGCTTAAGACCACAATTGAGCCCAAAATTTCTGTTAAGTGAGATATTTGTTAAGTGGATTGTGCCTCATTTTATGGTATTTCTAGCCATAGTTGTTAAGTAAATCATTGCCATTGATGAGTTGGTAACCCTGATTGTTAAGTGAATCTGCTCTTCTCATTGGCTTTGCTTATCAGGTCACAAAAGGTGATCACATGACCTTGGGACACTCTGAAGATTGCTATAAAGGTTGCAACTGTGAAAATGGTAGTAAGTCACTTTTTTCAGTGCCGTTGTAACTTTTGAACAGTCACTAAATGAGCAGTTGTAAGTCGAGGACTACCTATACAAGTATAGAGGCAATGTTGACTTTCTAATAGTTATACACTAGTTTCAAAGTAACACTGAACAACATTGAACCAGGGGAAGTTAAAATAGTCACATAATCAATCATTTAAATCATGCCGTAGGGTGTACTTGAGCGTACATGATATCCCCATGTCTGATGGGTAGGCTGAAGTCTCCCTGTTGAGTATCAGGTTTGCAGTACAATGTTGGGTGCTGCTGAATTGAACTGTATTCTTGGTACTGTATGGACAAACCAGTCATTGTCTTTGGATAAACACATATTTAAATTCTTCCTCAACAAATCTCTTATGGCAGGTTGAAAATTGAAATATTCACAAGGGGACAAGAGTGGCCTGCAGGATTTAGGACACCAAGACACTTTCTCCAAAAAGACACTTTTGTCTTTCTCTTCCCATTTTAGGAATCTTACCAATTGTTCTCAGCAATGGAAATCTATACTGGAAAATGTCCTGTTTGCAATATATCCCACAACCTTTCCAAACAGAGTATCTGTCATGACACTATAGATTCAGCCCATGCTACATTTACATTTAAAATAAAAAAGCAGTCATGTTAATTTCATTTCATTAACAGGTGTTCATTCACAAAACCAACATCTTTCACTTGGCTTTGTTTGTACAGACTATCTGTTGTTCTTCACTTTCTTGTATTAACTTTTTGACTGTCCTCTGAATTCATAAAACAACATTTTCTTTTCACACATTCACCACCACCCCTTAGTTATGAAAAGCATTGCTTTCACATTCAGTACTTAGGCATATTAATGTTTAAACAAAATCATATTTACCGGCTGCTTGACTTTGGTTGTTGTGAGATTGCTTTTACCCAATGCTTCTCTTCAGCTTTCTGAGAAAGTCTATAATTACCACACCCTTTCATGGCTGTATGCATCAGATGATTTTGTAATGTTTGGAGAAATTTGTATCCACCTCCCATCATATGAAATCTTTATTTTTATTATGTAATGAGTCTACATTTTAAGTGATTTTTCTTTACCCTAAAATAATCTCAATCTCTGCTTTTATACAATCCCATTTGATTAGGCTACTTTTAGTCAAACAAAATAATATCCAATACAATCGAATATTTTTGGAGAGCAATAGAAGCAGGTTCTTGCCTGTACAAGTTTAACAAGTTAGGAAATGAGGACAATTAATTTTGAGCTTTGTCACACACATACACATTTAGCAATTTGATGGTGTAACCCATTGCACTCCAGAGTAGATTTATCTGAATGAATCTAAATGGCTTTAATACATATTTCAGACTGTAGATTTAAAGGAATAAAATATATAATTAAACATATTTTTACATAATACCGAAACTCAAATCCAGATTTTTATTTTAAAAAATGACAACAATCGGTGGTAAATGTTTACATTTTTACCCATGTTTACCTTGGTAATGAATATATCGACAGGTGTGGATGTGGGTGTACATGTTTTGTGCACATCAATCCCAAGTGTAGGTATTACTCTAAAGTACTCCTTCATACACCTGGGATCCCAAGATGGGATCCATATTATAAAAACAAATACAGTGTATATAAAACAAATAGTGTATGCACAATTAAAAGTGTCTGTGTAAAGAGGATATTTTAATTTGACACTTCAACTAATATTCAAAGTTAGTGCTCATACCACCATTCTCAGAAGACCATGCCGCAGTCTGGGTTATGTCTTTCCAATTAAATTTATCTCAGTAATAATATTAAACTATAATCTTTGTAAATGTACACATAGATATATTGGGGTGATATTGATTGATTGAATAATTTTTTAAACCTCCCAACTCCCAGCAAGTCAGAGTAGGCATGAAAGTACTGAGATCCTTCTTGGGCTCAGTTTCACATGGATAGTCATTATAAAGGCAATAAAACTCTGCCCTGGAGTAATTCAAATTGGAGAAATTGAACCAACTGGAACCATTCTGGTTTTGCAACAGGTGAGCTTACCAGGTGGCATTTATTTTTATAATTTGTATTTCTTGAGCATCCAAAGATGATCCCATCCAGAGGTGGTATTCAGCAGGTTCTAACCAGTTCTGGAGAACCAGTAGTGGAAATTTTGAGTAGTTTGGAGAACCAGACAATACCACCTCTGACTGGAGATTTTACAGTATCCTTCCCCTGCCATGCCCACTAAGCCACGCCCACAGAACCAGTAGTAAAAAAAAATTGAATCCCACCACTGACTATGGAAAACCATTAATGGATTCATCTTTCTTTGTTAATAACAGCAAATATGCATTCTTTTCTTAATCTTTTCATCACTGTTGTGACTGCAGTCACTAAATGAGACAGTCATTAAACAAGGAATACCTACACATGAAATACAGAATAACATGAGGTCATTGTGTCAGGATCAAACATGAAATAATAATTGGTTTGGTATATGCAAACTGTCTTTCACTTCTGCCTTTTTTCCTCCATCACAACAGTGGGGATTATCGTTGAGACTCAGAATATTCATGTTTTTGTTCATTTGTATGTTTGTTATTTTTATGTTTAACTAAAATCTAGGTCACACTGCAAAACTAGATCATTTTTGTTTTATAATTGATTCAAATCCCATGAAATTCCAAAGCGGTTGAAATATAAAATACTAAAAATATTTCAATTAAAACATTGAAGCAATACCATCAAAAGCAGTAGGAAACTAGTGTGTTAATAATCAACACATATTATTTGTTAAATGACCAGAGAATAAAAACATCTCCACTCAGCATCAAAGGACAATAACACATGGCTGCTTGCTGGGGTGGGTAAAGGTAGGAGTCAATCTAGACACTCATAGAACTCAAGTTGTTTCTGAAAGTCATACAGTACTTCATTGGGGTGGGGCATTTCAGAGACAGGGAATGTCATGGACAAGAGCCATTGCCAGGTTCAGCACACCTGACCAGGTAGAGCACAAGACCTATCAGTTCATTATTAGTGTTTCTATTTCATTTCATACTGCCTCTTTTTTCATTGATTTAATTGAGTTAGTACAGTCCTATTTATGCTTAAGTATATTATATCCAAATGTGCATAATACTGTACCAAGAAGTAACTTAATCCCTATTCATTAAGCTTCTGAGCTTACTTTTCACTGTCTTCATGGTCTTAAGTTTCACTTCTCACTGGCACAGGTAGATCTACTTCTTGACAAAGTCCTGACTTAATTCAGGCCAAGCTGTCTCCTGCCATGTATGTATCCTAATTTGAACTAGATCTCCAAATCATGGACCAATCACAGCAAGAACCCCTAAATATACAATATATGGCAGAAAATACAATTATTTAGTCAAATAATAGAGTGCAGCTATCACGATTCCATTCCATGTTCTAATTTACAGCAGGTAAGCCTTGCAGATTTTTTTTCCCCCATATCCATATGAACGGAAGGGAATTCATTACACCAGCTCCAGGTCTAGTTTAGTGTTCAAGGCAGAGCCTAGTATCATGTAAGTCTGATTTTCCACCATACAAATATGGCTGAGTAATTCCATCTCACCACAGCACACCTACCACCATGGATCACTGTAAATCAGTGTTAGTACAGTAATGGGGCCCCTATTCACAGATTGCCCCCTCCACTTACATATTAAAGGAGGGCTGTAGAAATAGTAGGCCACCACATATTGTTGATGTCATGCCTTGTCATCAGTCAAGCTTAAAAAGGCCATTCAAAAGTGTGTTCAGTAAAATTTGGCATATCTGACATTTTCCAACATTTAGCTGACATTTCTTAATCACTCTCCCAAAGAATAGGTATCTTCTTTGCCAAACATATTCTTGAAATATATAGTTTAGCATCTATTTCAAAACTTTAATATAGAAGAGACATAAAATTGTAAATGGACATCAACAAATCCAACCCTTGAACTGAAACTCATTCTCTTGTTCAGGTGTTAAATAGTGTATACTTCCCATATAACAAAGAACAGCATTAAGTAACTCCATTAATGAATGCATATTATTATTGAGATATGAAGTCAGATTTCAAATGATGCAGGAGGTGCAGTTTTGTTTTTCACTTTAAACTTCAGTAATGAGAAAATATACTGTAGTTTTTGCAATGCTTTATTTGGAACAAATGAAGGTAATCTAAGTTAATAACTTCCCAGTATTAATTAAAAAAACAAGAAAATATTTTACTGTTAAACATATTTAAGAAACAAAAATCTACATTAATTGATTAATGTACTGAAACTCACTACAGATATAAAACTTCTGATATTCCAGTCACAAATTAGTGATTTAACTAATTCAAGATTTTTTAAGATGTGAAGAAACTCATATGAGGTCTTCCCTAGCTAGATAGTTCAATAAAGTTAATATTGCCAATGAGCATAAAACAAACTGCAGTATTCTGGACACATCACAACTTTGCAAATTGTTTTACTGTTACCTGTCAGAGATACATTTTGCTGAATTTGTTCTCAGGTTTATTTTATATGCAAACAAGAAACCATCTTCCCAACTTTGGTATATAATATCTAGCTAATAAATTCAACTATGGTTCACTAGAAGATATGCCATAATAAATTATTTTAGTCTTTTAGATGTCTTTACACTTATTTTTGCTGCAACTAACTGATATGGCCATTCCTCTGTAAATTCATTTGAACAGGAAGTTATTCAACTCAATTAACAAGAGAAACTGTGTAGATTACCTTTGAATATTTCATATCCAGAAAATATTGATAACAGGTTTCTTTATAGGCAGTTCTGTTTAAGGAGAACAGAATCTACCAGCAAATACAATACTGCGACTTTTGTTGTGCTTAAAGAAGAAAAGAAAAGGATGATCTGCATTAAATTCATCTTTGTGCTGTAGAATCCGGTATCCAGGAACGTCTCGAGATTCTGCTCCTTCTTCAATTACTTCCAGAGACACTTTATGAATGATCTTGGAAAGAACAATGCCTTTTGACTCTGACATCTCAGAGAAATCCGATGCATTCTCATCAAACATGTGAGTCATACCAAGGCTTTCTAAAATGGGTTTGAAGTCATATTCACTTTCCACTTTAAATTTGGGGAGGAACATATTAACTCTACTGTTTGCCATCACACTAGGATTGGTCCACTGTACCAGCTTCTCTGGGGTGATCTCCTTCTCAAGCTAAAGAAATTAAAAAAAAATAGTAGTTGAATAGAGTATCAGTTCTGATTAGATACTGCAGGGGTGTCAAATTCAAGGCCCAGGGATGGGATCCACCACACAGGGTGTTCAAATCTGGCCTGCGGGTCTGCCCTGGAAACAGCAAGGACCGGCCTACGGTGCCTCTGCCAGGGAAAAGGGAGCTCTGGGAGGGCTGTATGCGGCCCTCCCAAGCTCCA
Organism: Laticauda laticaudata; assembly: GCA_004320025.1. NCBI lineage: Eukaryota > Metazoa > Chordata > Lepidosauria > Squamata > Elapidae > Laticauda > Laticauda laticaudata. The sequence continues at coordinate 25,758 of BHFT01018474.1, forward strand.
TTTTGGGCCACGATGACTCCTGCAACTCTCTGCTAGTGAAAATGCAACTTGGGGATGTCGTGCACAGTCCTTCTGAGTTCCGTTTTCACTGGCAGTGGGCTGAAGGAGGCCATCGCAGCCAAAAACAGAGCCCAGGAGGGCCGTCGTGGTCAAAAACGGAGCCTCAATGAGTGACATCGAGCTGACCACACTCACTCTGGTCATGCCCTCCAGCCTCCCAGGTCCTCAATGAAATTAAGTTTGACACCCCTGGGATACTGTGTGTTTGGTATGGTATGATATGGTATGGTATAGTATGGTATGGTAACGTAATAGTATTGTATTGCATGGTATGGTATTATATTGTATTATTGCCCATCAGTCATACACAGTGTCCAGCAGCTGGCAAACCACTGGTCATAGATGGAGATTATTTAACATTAAGTCAAAGTTAATTTGGGTTCATTAATGCATGCAACTGTTGTGGATTTTTTAATTTACTGTAGCATTATGTTTTGCCTGAGGACTGAAGACAATTAATATAATTGTAATACCATGGCTGGAATGCTACTAGCTGTTGTGATTTGAGCCAATTATTCATACAGTCCAGTTCCTTTTTATTAATATAAGGTCCAAACAATATGGACCTGCTACATTCAATGAACTAAACAAATGGCTACAAGACACATTAGGAAATAAATCTATTTTTCACTCTTTTCTTTTGAAACATTCAGACTTTTGAAACATTCAAGGAAGAGAGTGATTGATATGCAGCTTTTCAAAGAATACTTTGAAATTTATCCAAATATTTATTTCTACCTGTTCCAATCCAGTTGTATCATCCTCTAGATCTTTAGGTAGTAAGATAAGCATGCTTATATGTTTATTATGACATGGGAGTTCCAGAATCTTGGTTTTTAAATCATTTATGTAGCCCAAGCATAATGTAGCTTCCAAGTTCATCATCTGTACAGGTTTGGTTTCCGTCTAATAAGGGAAAAACATAAATTGAGAGTTCACTTACATACCAGTTGTGGTCAAAATTCCTGATTATGTGTCTATTTACCTTCATATATTAAAATATGAATTGAGAATAGAACTCAAATGTTACATTGTTAAATTATGACAAAGTTGAATACAAATATGTACACTATAAAATAAAAGTTAATATTTTGAAGAAATGCAGTCCTTTGACTATATTTTTTTTTAAATATAATTTTTAAGAAATGCATTCTGTGTGATTAACATTATATTTACTTCTTTATAATCATGCACCTAGAAATATATATCTCAGCATCTTATTTTGTGAAATTCAGTGTTGGTTACAGTTGTTAACCTAGAACTGGTATATGAAATATAGATTCATAGCAAGAATAGATAATAAGAATTCTAGGATGAATCATCATATACAGTATTTTAACCCATTTGAAATCTTGACCAAGATTCAAAATTTACTATATACAACAGAAGTCAAGAAGATTATGAAGAAGCAGTAATCAAAATGTGACAAAGAGTTGCCAAACTATGTAAAAAAATGTAATCCATTTGACATCCCCCCCAAATCTTTTTGTTATCCATAATGTTCTCAAATTTTATTTTTACCATCTTGGGGCCCAAAACTTTTAACTGCAAAAAGGAACATTCTGGTGATTTCTAGACATACACATGGGTTTTTTTGAGAGATAGACCACAAATGAACCATTATGACATACTGGCAGTTTGTATCATTAACTTTAAAATCACTCATCAGAGCTGATTTAGGATTGTGTGAATTGAAGTAAAGGCTACTTTAAAATTCATCAAGAAATTGAAATTTTTTCTGTAGCATTTAATTTTTGTTTAAAAAAGTTTGAGGCTGCTTCATTCTATACCTTGCTTATTCTGAATGGGCATTCTTTGGTTTGTGCCTCAGGAAATTTCTTCATCCAGTTTGTTATAAAATAGGCTGCATTTAACAGGATTATCTTGGTCTCATCATTGACACTCTCCTCAATCAAAATGTTCTCCATTTTACCTGCAAATACAAGGGCAAGAATACTTCGTTAGAAGTGCAACCCCAGATACAGGGCAAGAACAGCCAAAGTTTCTAGGAAAAGGCAATTCCAGATACTGTCTCTCCAGAACAGTTTAGATTCTAGAAGAAGCATTTAGCTATTTAGCAATACTACAATGGAGTCTCTCAGTTTCTGCTTTACCAAAAAGATTTGGTCCTTAAGGATGATTTGCCTATCTGCTCAATTGTACTGGAATGGCACTTTCTTCATCCAGCCTTCATAGAAAAGATAAGAAATTTAGTTCAGTAAAACTAAGTCAATCTATGAAACATTAACCTATTTAGCATTGATTAAACAAACAATCCACCCAACATTTTCATACAATCTGCTCTTCTGTCAACACATAATGTCTATCAGAGAGTCCCAATCTCAGACAGCTTCTGTCATTAAAGGTAGTTTATAGCGGTTGAAAAGAGCCAGTGACCTCATTAGGCACAGCTTTAAATCTACATAAGAAACAAATTGGATCTGTCATCCAGCTGATCCAACAATGCCAACAGCTAAATAGTGGAAACCTCAATTTGCTCTCTGTGCAAATCTAAAATCATGTGTTGCAGGCATGAGAGCTAATTTCTATGTAGCCAGAGGAAAACACTTGATGTCATTTCTAGCCATTACCAAACAAATGGCAGATGAAAGCTGGGTCTTCTCCCCAAAAAGGAGGGATTGAGTAGCCCCTTAATAAGGTAAAGGTAAAGGTTCCCCTCGCACATATATGCTAGTCATTTCCAGCTCTATGAGGCGGTGCTGATCTCTGTTACAAAGCCGAAGAGCCAATACTTTCTGAAGACATCTCCATGGTCATGTGGCCAGCATAACTAAATGCAGAAGGTGCATGGAATGCTGTAACCTTCCCAGCAAAGTGGTCCCTATTTTTCTACTTGCATTTTTACATGCTTTCAAACTGCTAGGTTGGCAGAAGCTGGGACAAGTAATGGGAGCTCACTCCGTTACGCGGTGCTAGGGATTTGAACCGCCAAACTGTCAAACTTTCTGACTGACAAGCTCAGCGTCTTAGCCTCTGAGCTACCGCATCCCTTAATACAATAAGCAAAAAAGAAGCCATATTGATTCCATAAAAGTTATTGTACTGGAAACCTGACACTCATTAGAAGTTTCTCATTATGGCTTCCTAACTTTTCTCCAGTAAAGAATACCTAAGACATTCTTAATTTCTAGTTAAATTGTTTTGATAAATTGTTTTAATCCTACCTAATTGTTAATGTCACTAGCTTAAGGAATTTTATATGTTCATTTGCAAGTTGCTCACACCCAAAGAGCTAATTAAGTTGCTGCAAAGCTACTGTACTCAGGGGAGGACAGTTGTGATATAATTATCTATGGTATATTGTACAAACCATCAGATGAATTACAGATGCTTCTCTGAGCATTCTGCCGAGTCAGTAACAGTTGTGCTGTCCTCTGCTTTCCCAAATTAAAATGTAGTACAGCAGGAATCTGTACTACAACCAATCATGACAGAACTAGTGATACCCAGCTGAAACAACTTTCTTTCTGGGTTTAAATGATCTATGTAGCACAAGATATTAGTCTTTCAAATGCAAGGCCATTTTTACAGGTAACCAGCAGGTACAGGTACTCTAATGAGTATTATGGTGTGCCCTTATCAGACATTATAAAGACAGATGCCTCTGTACAGCCCAAGCCAAAATCCCCATGAAAGACAGAATCAATGCCTGAAAGGAAGGGGGAGGGCCTATGGAAGCCTAAAGTGATCAATATGAGTTGGGCAGATCACAACTGTTGATTGCATCAACAACCAAATGGTCAATGAATTATTACTGAATTATATCTTTGTGGGGGATGTTTCAGGAGAAGAGGAAAAAGACAATTAGAACAGTTGATGATGACTTTAGAAATGGCCAAGAATGAGATGAAGGCAATGTCATAGGCAGAAAAAAAAAAAAACAATTACCAGGGATTTTCANAGATGAAGGCAATGTCATAGGCAGAAAAAAAAAAAAAACAATTACCAGGGATTTTCAATCCTTGGTTAGGGAGAAATGAGAAAAAATCTATTTTTGGAACTGTTTTTCCACACCTTTGAAAAAAAAAGTATGACATTTATTCTATTTGTTTGCATTACTATATGCAAAAATAATAGTGTAATAGTGTAAGACATAGTGCCAAAAAATCTTGAAAGGTTTTCACACCAGTGGTGTTATTCAGCTGGTTCGCACTGGATCAGGTGAACCGGTTGCAAGGATTTGGCATGGGTCACTGAACTGGTAGTAAGTTCTGGCTGTCCACGTCCCCGACCTGGTCGCCCTCCCGCCTGATGCTCACTTTACCCCGCCCGCCTGACATTCATCTAAGGTATCACTTTATGACTTACCTTGCAACATTTGTTAAAGGAATCATGGCAGTTGTTAAATCAGGGGCATGGTTGTTAAGTGAATCTGGCTTCCCCATTGAATTTGCTTGTCAGAAAGTCACAAAAAATAATCACATGACCCCCCCAGGACAGTGCAACCATCATAAACCAGTTGTCAAGCATCCAAATGTAAATCTCATGACCATGGGCATGGTACAATGGTCAAAAGTGTGAAAAATTCACAGGGTAATCACAGGGGAAACCTTGCTTTTTAATGCCTGGAAGGGGAGGGAATTGTTTTTTTTCCTTTCCTTTTCGGGATGATGATGGGAAAAAAATATATGAAATTGCAAGCAGGACAGACAAAAGTACAAATATAATGACTAGAAAGATATAGAAATTTAGAAAAAGATATGGAATTGAATTAGAAAAGAATGAGATAATCAGAAATAAGGTTGAGGAAAGTAAGGCAAAGGAAAAATTATTGAGAAAATGATAAAATAGTGATAAGATATGAAATAGAATATAAAGATGAATATGTAATTGAGATTATGTCTGTATGGAGATGTGATAACCTGGAATCATNAGATTATGTCTGTATGGAGATGTGATAACCTGGAATCATGCTGCTCTCAAAAAAGATATTTTATTTGTATTATGTTTTGCGAAAATCTAAATAAAACTTTTACCAAAAAAAAGTGTGAAAAATGGTCATAAGTCACTTTTTTAATGCCGTTGTAACTTCAGTCACTAAATGACTGTTGTAAGTCAAGGGTTACCTGTACCAACTTCCATTTTAAAACAGAAATACATTCAAACTTATTAGCATCATTGTAGTGGTACTGTAATATTATTAGCACAGAAGCCATAAATAAGCAAACACGTAGTATGATAAACTCTTGGTCTGAAGGGATAATTCCCAATTCAAGGACATCCCAATTCATGACTTAAAAGAGATTTCTTTGATAAACAATGCACTTGCCATCAGTAAGGTCAGAAACAGATTTGTTGATCTGCAGCCTGGTGTCTTCCGGCTTTTCTTTAAAATCTACAACTTCAAATTCTGATGGGAAGGGCCTTTTGACAGAATTGATGAATTCCTGAAAGAGAGAAGGCTCCAGGTTAAGACTTAAGTTTCCCCACTGGTAACATGAAAGTGAAGAGCAAGGGTGTTGATGCCAAGGACAAAATTGTAACACTCATGCATGTGGAAATTTTCAACTTGAAAGACAACTGGGTGGGGGCTTTGGTTTGGATTCCACATACACAAGCACAGGGGTGTCAAACTACACCCCTGATGTAGCAGAGGGCTACATCAGGGTTATGTTTGATCTCGGGGGACTGGGGGTGTGTGGCCAGCTCAATGTCACTCATCGAGGCTCCTTTTTCGGCTGTGACAGCCTCCTGCAGCCCTCTGCCAATGAAAATGGAGCTCGGGAGGGCCGCATGCACTAGCACAAGTAGACTGGAAACCATCAGGCCCACTGGGCAGTTTTGGGGCCAGCTGGCAATCTCTAAGCCAAACCTGCACAATTCATAACATATAATTATGATGCTTTTATAATTCCATGAGCCACAGCCAAATATGTCAAGCGGCCCAAATATTGATGACTCTTGCTCTTGTGCATTTCACAGCAAAGGTCCCCTTTACAAATCTCCATCAACTGCTTTCATCATGAATTAAATGAAATTTAAATTTAAATAGCTTTGCCTATAACACATAGGTTATACCATAATTAACTTCAATGGGCTAGGCACTAGGGTTTTCCCTGATCAAGTAATATTAAGGCAGCAAAGTTTTAAAAAACTGGAATGTTTTCTTTTTAATCCAATGTACAACATTATCATACGTAACCCAGGGCAGCAGCTCTCTATTTTAAATAGCAATAGCACTAAGACCTATATACCACTTCACAGTACTTTCCAGCCCTTTCCAAGTGGTTTACAGAGTCAGCCTACCACCCCCAACAATTTGGGTCCTCATTTTACCCACCTCAGAAGGATGGAAGGATGAGTCAACCTTGAACCTGGTGAGATTTGAACTGCCAAATTGCAGGCAGTCGGCAGTCAGCAGAAGTAGCCTGCAGTACTGCATTCTAATCACTGGACCACCACAGCTCACAAAGCTGAATAAATCATTTTAATTCCAAATTATACATTAAACATTATAAGTAATAGTAAAATAAACATTCTTCAGTTACCATATAAAAATGAAGATAAAAGAAAAAATGTGTAAGTTAACATTCATTAAACAAGAAATTAAAAACTACAGGTCTGTTTCCAACTCATCTTCCTCAAGGGAAATTTCTTTGCAGACCTCTGGCCGCAGAAAAGAGAGAAAATCAATTTTTCAAACTCTCAGAGCCCCTGGATTCTCCCAGTAATTCTTTAGTGAGTCTTTTCTTTGGAATGTGGTAGGTAGGGAATTCAATGGAAGATCAAACTGCCAAAAAAACCAACAACCCAAACCTCTGTTTTTGTTCTACTGCCTAAAGCTTCTAATAACATCTTCTGTCAACCAAAGAACACTATATGATACAGCCCTTTGCATGACAACTGAATCTTAATGATTCTCATTAAAAAACAGAAGCTATCATTAAAAACAGAAGCTATAATCTTGCAAAGCAGGAGCGTCCATCCTTATAGCAACTTTTAAGATTTGTAGACTACTCTCTGAATTCTGTCTGGGGAATTTTGGGAATTGAAGTCCACAAGTCTTAAAGTTGCCAAAGTTAGACATCCCTGTTGTAGAGATTCTAATTTGAGTTGTGATTTCATGCATCATTTTTGCTGCAAGCAAGAGCAACTTCCATGGTTGGAACTCTCCAGTTATTATCGGCCCCTCGGGAAGGTTGCTCACTTTACTTCTAGTTTTCAGTAAAAATGTTCTACAGTGGAAAATGTGATCGTTTAACAACCATGGTGATCATTGAACAATTGCAGATTCACTTAATGACCATGATGGTTCACTTAACCGCTGGGAAAAAAAGTCATAAAATCAGATCAGTCATGGGATGATCCTTCTTGCAACCATCACAGCTTACGCCAATAATGGGCTGTTTCCATTGCAGTCATAAATTGAGAATACCTATACATTTTTAAAAAATTTCATTTATTAAAGCAACCATGAGCATAATGTAATTAATTATGGGATTTAGATGATAACTGTCAACCTGCTGGGCCAGATAGAAATTATTATTATTTCTTCCCAACTTACCACATTAGGATTAAGGGATTTTTCTACATAAAGCCGCTTAACCATTTTTAATGAATAAAATGAGCTAAGTTTGGAAGCATCAGAGGTAATTGTCTGGAATCCAAATGGAATATCTTTGACATCTTCTAGATGGAGCCCCTGTTAATAAACAAATACCAGTTTAAATATTGATTTCAGTAAAGATTTCTGCACAATTGGTAGCATTTTCAACACAATCAAATCAAACATAAGAATTCTCTTTTATCTGATATTTTGTCCAGCTTATTTTTCCTGTGGCCAAGGAGAGGCCACAGAGAAGCATGTAAGTAGGACATGAAGAGTGAAGCCTTCACCAGCAATGATTACTCACAAATAGACTCTAATAATTTTTCCCTCCTGTATGGGCTTCACCTGTTATAACATGAGGTATAGTGGTGGCCAACAAGATAGCAGATTTTCAATTACTTTGAATTAATTCAGCTCCATCAATGTACAGACAGTTCAGTTTGCCTTGATAAATTTACTTCACCTTCACTGCCATATGCAGAGATTAGTAATAGCTAATACCTATTAAATACTATAGGTTTCAGCTGTGGGAATCCAGATTGTAATTTTGATGGCTTTAATTAATAATTATACAATTAATTGTTAATTGTTTGAACAATAAACCAGTGGAAGAACTTACCTCCAGAAGTGGTAGGTGCTCCAACACTGGAGCTTTTTTTAAGAAGAGATTGGACAACCATTTGTCTGCAATGGTATGGATTTCCTGCTTGAGCAGGGGGTTGGACTAGAAGACCTCCAAGGTCCCTTCCAACTCTGTTATTATGTTATTCTATAATAGACTAATCCAACAACATTTAATGTTAGGGTCCTACGCAATTTTTTTAACAACCGGTTCTGTGGGTGTGGCTTAGTTGGTGGGTGTGGCTTGGTGGTCATGTGACTGGCTGGGCATGGCCAACTCAATATCACTCACATCAAGGCATGCATCTCCTCGCCTGGCTTCTCATGACTGTGGGGATGCTGCAACAGTCGTAAGTGTGAAAAATGGTCGTAAGTCACTTTTTTCAGTGCCATTGTAACTTTAAATGGTCACTCCACACAAGCAAAGTACCAGCAAAGGAGGGGGGGGTAAATTCCAGAGAAGTTCCTGAGGCAGGAAGTCTAGTCCTGCCAAGAATGTAATAAGGGTTAATGGAGAGGCAGTTTCTGTAAGCAACACCAGAATGTTTTCTTCCTGGCTTCCTTACAGGATTAGACCAGTAATTTCTTCTAACAACCGGTTCTCTGAACTGCTTGAAATGTTAACAACTGGTTCTAGAGAATAAGTGCGAACTGATAGAATCCCACCCCTGGTCCTACATGAAAGTGTGAGGAACTACATTTTCGAATCAAGAAAATGCATACAAGAAATCCACAATTTCATTTCCATATTCCAATCTTTTAAAAAGTGTACTTTACTTCTAAATATCATTTTACATGGTCCAAGTAGCTTTCCTTAATGATTTTTTATCAACTCTGTGATATGAAGATATTACTGTTATAAATTAGTTCTATACAAGTTAACAGATAAAATAAACTATCAGTAGCATCCACAGCAAACCACAAAATGTCAACCCACACATTGTTATGTCATTGTGCAAATGCAGCCCTATTAAGCAGCAACACTAAGAGGAAGCGAGAACAAGAAGAAATTATAAACATTTGGAAATATTTAAGACACTTTCGGGTTCTGTAAATCTCTTTTTTTAATGCCAAATATATGGCAATATTGTCTGTCTTTGTTTCATTTTAAGGTTTACTGTTTATTATCTATCTTAGATTTGAGAACCTTTGCTGTTAAACCAAGCCAGGATTTTTCCACCCATATTATTTAATGGAAAAATATAATTACTTCAATTTATAGAAGGGTCAATCATCATCTATATGGCAAAGGAAAAATAGACTTCATATACAATAAGCAAGAGTTATGTTAAAAATAAACAACCTACCTGTTTCATCTGGGTTGCTGTGTCACCATGAGCTGCTTTATATGCGAGAGCAAGAGAAGTTGATATGGAAAGTGGAGTAAAAATAAAATTAGCATTTTTGTCCAGTTCACAGAGTTTTTTGAATAGATCAACCGAAAAAGCTGTATTTGCAGCTTGTATAGCATCCATAGTTACGATTCTGAAATAAAAAGGGCAAAATAATTGATCAGTCAAATAATCTTGTGTGTATGAATAATTGCTACTTTCTCACACTCCGCATGCCAATAAACACTGAATGGCACTGCAACCTTGCAGTACAAGTTAACAGATGTTTAACCTGAAGTAACAATCACAGCATTCAATATTATCTATTTGTGGTATGTACAGAAAGGTGAGTGCAATCTGCTCTCAAGTTGTCTTGGGTCAAAAAGCTTTGAACCAACCTCTTGAATTATCTCATCACAATACTACAGCAGAAGAATACACACAACTGGCAAAATTTCTCTTCTTACAGTTCTGAAAACTAAAGCAGATCTAACAATGTTTCAAACTCAGGCTATCAGATATATGTTCATTACTTTCCCTTACCTCAGCAAAATTTAAAACTTTGTTCCTAAGAAGTTTAAATATTTGGGGATATTTTGCCTTTTCATATTAGTTCCCCTAATTAGCGATAAAAACCTCACTATTACAACCATAATACAACACCAGACTTCTAACTGATACATATAATATGTTCTTAGCTTGCAGCCATAAATATACATGTATACATTATTGTTCTGACCCAAACCTTGTTCTAGGAAAACAAATGAAGCAGAGGTAACAGAAAAACCTTTTAATTATTCTTTATGAATTCTGTTCCTCCATGATTAAAAGGCTGTTTCAAATTAATTATCTCTGATAAGAACGAGCCTTGCCAAGGTGATGCAAGGCTGCCAAGAACACCAGAAAAAGTTACTAAGAAAGATTTCAAACACAAAGAGTCTCCAAACACCAATCAAGATATTCTGAACATCCACAAGGCTTGAATGTAAAAACTTCTTTGCTTCCTGCAAAGAACTCCGGTTTCTCAGCTGGCTTTTATCTCTTGAGGGAGGGGCCATTACCTTGCAGCCTTACTCCCGAGTCAGCTGTGATGCTGCAGCTGCTCTTTCCTTCAAGCAGCTCTGCGTGCACGCGTACTGGGCACAGGCTCCTTGGGAACCTCTTCATTACTGCTGCCAGCCTCCACCATCTCCGAAGGCAGCATTCCACTCCCTGATGGTTCTGGCCCCATCCCTGCCTCACATGCAGGCCCCTCATCTGAGACCTCGCTCTCAGAGACATCAGCCATCTGCACCTGCTGCTGGTGAACTACAATAATTACACACACACACACACACACACATTTTTTTAATAGAATCTACAACTTTGAATTCATAAAATGTGGAGGAATTGTTGTTGGGAGTTGCTGTTCTGTAGGTGGTATGAGCATTCCTGAGAGCAGCAATTTGACCTGGGAGTGATTATTGAAATAAGTTTTATAAATATAGCAGAAAGGAGACTTACTTAGAGGTGGAAATGTCACAAGAACAGGCAAAACCTAGCACCTAGCCTATTATATCCTACCAGAAGGAGATTCCTTGAAACCTTCTCTATTTATACACTACTACACCCATTTGCTCAGTACCTGCTACTGTAAGACAAAGAAGAATCATCTCCACTTAGTGCCACCTCAGAATTCTTTCTTAACTCATGTTTTATTTTTTTAGAGAACACAGAGTGCTTAAGTTGTGTGTTTAAACAAGCAATTAACTAATGTTCTTTTATATTTTATTTTGCTTTGGATGTAACAATTGTTGTCTTGACTGAGGTGGCAAAATCCTCATGTGGGCCTATCCATATCAATGTTAAAACAAAATTATTTGAAAACTTTCCCAAATATAATGTTCCCAAGTATAACTCGAATGAACACTTATGAAGACACTGGATGAGAACATTTCCTTCTTGTAATAAGTCTTCACACAATGCATGTTTTGTCTCAGGCAAAATACAGGAATTATTGCAGGGTTTTGTGCACCTGTGCACAGTCTACTTACACCTTGGAAAAAGTTCTCCAAAAAGGAAATCTTAACAATTTTCTGAACATGCAAAGATGAGATATGTCAACGGGCAACTGAACTCAGTAACAACTGAATATGTTGTAAAAATATGCTAACATATTCTTGTTTGTGCACTCTCATACGTGTTATCCCTTCTTAAGCAATTAAGATAGCATGAAAAGTAATATACTATGTAGAAGAAGGCAATGAAAAATCAGCAGCAACTGAAAAAAAGCAAAACATGCCAATATTTATATGCATAAATCTTGGCTTATTGCAGATATATCTCCATCTATGGTAATTTCCCTTGTTGAAAACTTCCCTAGGAAACAAGCAGCAGTGTAAAAAGACTCAGCAACAGACCTAGAGGCCATATTCAGTATCAACTTTCCAGTGAAGAATTATTCAAAAAGAAGAATATGAAGCTATTAGTCACTGGAAAACCTCAGTGAGGTGGAGCCTGACATACTAGTTAAGGAATTTGTATGGAGAATTATGCTTAACTCAGCACCTCTAAACAATTGCTCAAGGGATAGTAGCATCTTTGAAGTATAGCTAGTTTGAAACACACCCACATTTTATTGAAATGCCCGGGATGAACCTTTCTGCTTATTAATCTTCCTCTCTTCTCCAGAAGTTTCGTTTAAATTTCAGTTAAATTTATTTTTATGCACCAATGATTTGAAGTTTGAGAGATCTTTACATTTTTGTTTTCTTTGTTGGTTTAAACAGAGTGTCCAGTACTACTAGCTATAGTCTTGTCAACAGCCACATATGGAATTAAAGAATTCCAAACTAAGGAATATACTGACATATAGCCTTTTTTCCACCCAAAAATCATTTTTGGCTCTTCCTAAAGTATTTTACAAATTTAATTTACTCTAGCAGAAGCCAAGAGTTATCTCCCAAGTTTTTAGGAGTCAGAAAGTTGTGCCAGTTCTCTGCATGTCCCCAAAAAATTTCTCAGTGCTCTGCTCACAACATCAAATAGAGGAGACAAATATTTTATGCTCCTATCTTATGTAAGGAGGGGGAGAAATCTCCATAATTTAATGATTCACCAGTCTGAACAGACAGCTCAGTAACTATAGATTGTGGTTTGTTTAATCTCAAGCTTTCAGGATGATATAAAATATACTCATTCATATGGAAAATATATCTTTGTTTTCCATGCATCAGTGGTGGGATTCAATTTTTTTTTACTACTGGTTCTTTGGGCACGGCTTGATGGGCGTGGCAGGGGAGGGGTACTGTAAAATCTCCAGTCAGAGGTGGTATTTGCCGGTTCTCCAAACTACTCAAAATTTCCGCTACCGGTTCTTCAGAACTGGTCAGAACCTGATGAATACCACCTCTGCTATGCATGTATATATACTCAGCTTTTGCATAGAACTGAGAAATAGTCAGAGCATGAGGTTCTCTAGAGAAAGCTACAGCTTTCCATATTCTCCCATCAACACAAGTAAAAAATGTGCTGGAATAATTTCTACATATTATAAAGATAATGGGGGTACTAAACTTTATATTACAATCATTTAGTATACTTATAGTCTGCCTTTTTTTTTCCATGACAAAGCAAAAGGAATTGCAGCCTTGGAATTCACAGGGATCTCCCATGAAGTTTTGACCCAATCCACATCTCTTGACTTGAGCAAGATAGGACCATTGTTGCATCATGTTTCTTCAAACTATGGCATGCCTTAACAACGATCCCATTAGCAGCATAAGACTCAACTGTGTTGGATCTTTTCCCGATTCTTAAAAATAAATTAATAAAGATAATTTCATCTTCATCAGCTAAAAATTACAAGAGACATATAGGCTGGCATTGGCTCAGACTCACTGGCTACTTTTCGGGTGCTGAAATGTTGAAAAACATGTAATAATTCTCCTAGTACCTTGTCTTAACTAAATTGTTTTTAGGGGAAAGATTTAGAAGTGGGGGGATGATTCTACTATCAAGGAGAGAAAGGAGCTATCACTTCCTATTGTTTCTTTTTTTTTCTTATTCGTATCCATTTCATGTATTCATAACTATGTTTATACCTATACCTGTTATCTTATAACCGCTTGACAAAATAAAATAAATAAAATAAAACTAAATAAATAGCAAATGTTGGAAGCTGACAAAAGGGCTCTTGAAGGGAAACAACAATAAGGAATGCTCTGCCTGCTTGTGGAAGTGTGAGTGTAAAAGCAGTTATAAAACTGCTTACCTTGAAAGAGAAGAGGGAATGAGAAAGAAACTCAAGAATGCCTCACCTTGGTTTTCTTCAGTATGATAGTGGGATGAGAAAAATTATACCAGGCTTTCAAAATTCTTATACCTTTTATCAATGAAGTAGAGTTCCGATACTCCTTACAGAGTCTCTTTCCTGACTGGCCTACCTCAAAGGGCTGATGCTGCTTTCGACAGGTGTAGTGAAGAACACTGTCCTAATACCAGTTTTATCAAAGCAAAATTGTTTAAGAAGATGGGTTGCCATTTGGGTCCTTGCCTGAGTCAGTAAAATATTTTGGCCATGTTAATAATTAAGTTTGTACAAGTTATATTCTGATGTAGAATTCATACTCAATAGCCTTGAAGGACGGGTTCTTTTTGCCTCAACTACCTTGCAGGGCTTATATTCATCATTCCTCCAAGAATCCAGAGCAGCTTCCATAAGCATCTCTTTTAATTTTATTTCCATAATAACTAACTGGTGAACTAGTTGAAGTAAAGTTGGTGTCTAAGAGTGGACTTGAATCTGTGTCTCCTAATCCAAAACCTTATTCTCTGTTTTAGAAATGGCATGAATAGAAGCCAATCCATAAAAAAGAAAGGGAGGCCTGTGGTTTTACCATCAGCTTTGAACTAAACAAAGTGAGAGGCTTCATTTTTATTATAAGATTCTATTTTTGGATAAGATCATAAAAGTTGGTATTCTTCCTCAGGATTAAAAAAAAATACAGGGTAGAAAAAGTTAATGGGCCCGTACTTTCCTCCTCAGACTCCGACTGAGTTTCTTTTCACGCAGAAAGGGAAGGAAGGAAAATGCAGAACAAATGCAAAGCCCTCCCAACGCTAACTTTAGACTCATCCGTTCCCACTCTCATATCTGATACAGAGCCAGAAACAATCATCACATAATTGTAATCTTCTGTATGTAGAAATACAAGAACAGACAATAACCCTGGCCTGCTGAAATAAAAATCGCCCTTAATATCCTCTTAAGTCTAAATAGCATTTGTTATTTGATGAATAACGTAAAAGAAGCTGAGTCAAAAGGCCCACACCCCAATGAAAAATCTCACCTTTATTCAAGTTTCTACTAGCAATCTCATTGGTTTAGGGTGATTCCAATGGACAGCTCCTAAAACAACCAGGGAGAAGGCACTAGGTAGCTAGTTTACCTTAAGCGATTTGTCTGACCTTGGAAAAATTGGAGAAAGAGATGGAAGGAAGAGAGAGAGAGAGAGAGACAGAAAGAGAAAGTAGTGTGGAAGCACAGGAGGATCACAAACAGAAGACTATTTAAAAAAAAAAACCCACACTTAAATTCTATCAATGAAAAGGACAATTGCACAAGAAAAATCTTGACTATCATACAATAGACTAAGGTTATTCACCACCCAGTCAATTAACGGAATAAGAAAGCTTGTCATTCTTGTTCCACATTGTAAGGTGTGATTTTCAGATCAACTTGCTAAAAAATGAATTATTGTACCACATACAGGTTAGATCAATAATCTAAGCTACAAGCAAGAGAACTATAGAAATGTTCCAGCAACTGTTCACTCTGAAATCTCTTGTCCATACAAAATTATACAAAATGGGAAAATCCTTCAATTTCTCCTGCAATGTCCCCCTTTTTTATTTTCAACTCCACTGGACTCTTTATAAAGAATCCTAGACAAATGCTTAGACATCTACAAAGGGTTTAAAAGATATTCATCACTTACCTTCTTATGAAGCAACTCTATTTCCTGAACTGAGAAAAAAAAAGATGTAAAAAGGACAACTGAAAAAGTCTGGTGTTAGTGGTGACAGTTTGAAGCAAAAGACTGAACTGTATTAATTCACCTGAACTCAGATGCCACTCCCTGTTTTGTTCTCTCTCTCTCTCTCTCTCTCTCTCTCTCTCTCTCTCTCTCTCTCTCTCTCTCTCTCTCTCTCTCTCTCAATCATCCCTTTTGGCATTTTACACATGATGGGATTCAGGCTGAACAGGCACAGTAAAAAGTTTCCAACAGCTGTAACATGCTCCAGCAGGATGATGCTGTTTTACAAAAGTTTCTTTCTCATTGCCAAGAGGTTTTGTTAAAGAGACTAAGAAGTAGAGCAAGACCAGACTATATGATTATGGATTCTATTCTAAATGTGTTTAGGGTGAATTGGACCTGAGATGTTGCAGCTTTCTTTAAAAAGAACAACACCCTGCCTAAGGAAAGCGGGGGAATGAAAATTAGAACATGGAGAAACAAATCTGATTATTTATCATTTTCAGACTGGCTCAGCATTTTGTGGTCATTAAAAAGCCTAAATTAAAAAAAAACAAAAAACCACTGCCTGCCAAATGCTATTATTGTAGTTGAATAAATCCTGGATTTTGATGCAAGTGAAATCAACAACATTTCTGTCCAAACATTCTGTCCAAAGTGGATTCTTCATTGACTTGTTAGACTATGACAGAGAAACACAAATTAGCATCAGAAGACCAAGATTAGCCTCCTTGAAAAGCATCCACTTCCCCACCTTTTCTGGCCTAAACACAAAATTTAAATTTTTTACTTCCCTTTACAATTAACCACAGCTGGCTGGGTCATCCAAACTCAGACAGACTGTAATAAATCTTAATTTTAAAACATAGTTCTTGAGGTTTGTTTTCATTAAGCATAGTTAAGATTAGTCTCAACAATTCAGTTTAATCCAAATGTAATGTTCAGAAGACACAGTAAACTGCAGTCAATCCAAAATAGAAGTGGAAGTCAATGTTTCTTGTCTCTTGCCAACAGCTATGCTGGAAAATAAAATGTACACAGGTGTATAGGAGGAATTGTGGGGTCTTTGCTGAAATTCTAACTCATAGATTATATCCAAATGTAATTAGTGTGTAGAGATCTAATTCCCATTAACAACTCCAACAGGTTTTTCCTGCCCAAGGCATACTGCACCATCGGATCAAGTGGATTGTTATTTAACAGAGGACATGTAGATAAAAGGTTCCTCTCCCTCTTCCAGATCATAATAGTAATTCCTTACCTTTGGGGCTCTTTTCAAGAAAAATGAAAAAGTCATCAGGGCTATATGTTTTAAGTGTCCTAGGATAAATAAGGTCCTCAGAATGGTGTTACAGAACATACTTCCACTGAAAAGAGCATGCAGATTTTTACAAAAAGAAAACACATGGATGTTTTTAGGTGAGAAAATTCCAATGCTGAACACAAACATGCACATCTTTTAAGCAATTCTTAGATAACAATCTAGCATTATGTATAAAAGGCAGTCCTGTAATAAGTTTGCTCTCTCTTCAGTTTTCATGCCAGCTAATGCCTTGCCACTCCCTTTGAAGTATTAGAGCAGTTTGTTCAAACATGTCATGAAACATTATTTTGCCCCAACTTCACCTTAGCAAAATTATTTGAATATTCTAGAGGGTCTGAATATTTGAATATTCTAGAGCATCTTCAATGTTAGCTAAACTGGTCACAATTGTTTAAGTAGACTAGAGTAGAACAGAACAGAATAGAATTCTTTATTGGCCAAGTGCGGCTGGACACACAAGGAATTTGTCTTCGGTGCATATGCACTCAGTGTACATAAAGGGAAAAAATGCATTCATCAAGAATCATAAGATACAACACTTAGTGATAGTCATAGGTTACTAATAAGCAATCAAATCATAATAGAAAACAAATAAAACAATATAAATTGTAAAGTTACAAGCAACACGGTTATAGTCATCAGTTGGAAGACATAGGCACTAGGAAGTGTTATTATAATTTAGTAGTAGAGGAATAATAATAATACAGTCTTAGTAAATAAGTTGACAGTGTTGTGGGAATTAGTTGTTTTGTAGAGTGATGGTATTTGGGGGCGGGGAATGTCCTTGTGTCTAGTTGTTCTAGTGTGCAGTGCCCAAAGCATTGTTTTGAGGGTAGAAGTTGAAACAATTTATGTTCAGATGTAAGGGGTCTATAGATAACTTCATAGCCCTCTTTTTGACTAGTGCAATATACAGGAAGGCCTTGCAATATTGAAATACAGTGAAATACCATGGTTATGCCTGTTCGCTCTGTGTAAACTACAATTCATGCACACAACCTACTCTCTAACAAACAATTTGGTTTCAGAAAAAAACTATCCTGCAATCTGCAACTCTTACATTGCAGAAACATATGGACTACACAACTCAATCAGGGCAAAACAATAGACGCAATCTACATAGACTTCTGTAAAGCCTTTGATTATTCCTAGTGGTGACATCGGAACAAACTTACTCCTAAAACTAATAATTATTATGGTATCTCTGGACAACTGCATAAACTGGATAGAAGCATTCCTATCAAACAGACAACAAATGGACAAAATTGGGGTGCCCTACCAAATTCTGTTACCTGTCAATAGTGGTGTCCCCCAAGGCAGTGTTCTAGGACCAACTCTCTTCATATTCTACATAAATGACCTCTGTGATCCATATTAAGAGCAACTGCGTTCTCTTCGCTGATTATGTAAAGCTGTTCAATACCACAGACAATACTGCTACTCTTCAAAAAGATCTTGACTATGTATCAGAATGGGCAAACAAATGGCAACTCCAAATCTCAACAAATAAATGCTCTGTCTTACATATTGGCAAAAAAATCAAAAAATAAAATACAAGCTGAATAGTCAAGACTGTCGATCCAAGCTCTGTAAAGGACATTGGAATACTCATCTCTAATGATCTAAGTACAAGAGCCCACTGTAACTACATAGCCAAAAAGGCATTAAGAGTTGTTAACCTAATCCTACCATCTTTTTCTCTGGTAATATCACACTACTAACTAGAGCATAACAAAACATTGCTAGACCAATACTCAAATAGAGCTCATCAGTCTGGAACACACATTACGTATCTGATATTAGCACAGTTGAGAAAGTCCAGAAATATTTCACAGAAGAATTCTCCATTCCTCTACTCGTTGTAGAATACCTTATGCTACCAGACTTGAAATCTAGACCTAAAAACTGAATTACGCCGTCTTTGGTCTGATCTAAGTATGGTATATAAAATCATACATTGCAATGTCCTACCTGCAAATGAATACTTCAGCTTCAATCATAACAATACAAGAGCACACAATAGATACAAAGTCAAGGTTAACCACACCAAACTTGATTGCAGGAAATATGACTTCAACAACAGAATGGTCAATGTCTGGAATACTCTACCTGTCTCTGTGGTTTCTTCCCCATACCCCAAAAACTTTAACCTTAGATTGTCTACTATTGACCTCACCCCTCTCCTAAGAGGTCTGTGGGGGGCGTGCATAAGGCACCAACATGCCTATCGTCCCTGTCCTATTGTTTCTTTTATTTTTCTTATATGTACCCATTTCATGTATTCTTAACTATGTATATACTTATACCGATTATCTTGTAAGTGATTGACAAATCAAAATAAATACATAAATAAATAAAATTGTCTACAATCAATGGTGTACCATTATCTCCAGCATCCAGTAATAAAATGTATCTGGGAATAATCCACAAAAGTGAAATTGTGGCAGTTATAATTCCTTGCTGTTCAATGCAACCTCAAAAACAGTATTTGCAATTGGAGGAAGACAAAAAGCATATGATAGTTAAGTGATAAATGGTTTGGCCATATATTTCTTTCATTTTCTGTCAGTCCTATTAGTTCAGTCAGAGAGCATTTACATTAGGGATATCATCATGCTTATTACTAGCGTGCGTGTCAAGCCTAGACGATTAACTGGGGAGGGGGAGGTAATTACCCATCAAACTTCTAAGTGATTGTCTAATTGTTATGAAGTACTATTAAGTAATCGTGGCAAATGCCTTAATTTTAATCCTGAATATAGCTAAAAGAAGCCTCTGGCATTTGGTGCTTCTTTGCTTTGACAACGTCAGAGATCAACTGCAATCCTATTCCGCATTGCTGAAAACAGTTTTCCCTGTGGTTGACTCTAAATAAGATAAGATGTAGCATTTAAAATAGCCAAAGAAGGCCTCATGAAAAGTCAGATATTGGCATTCATGAAACTAAAGCCTAAAACCCTCTTATGCAAGTTTTAACCTCTGAGGGGGATAGGAAGTATAGAAATAGGATAAACAAACGAATGAACGAACGAACAAATGAATGTGTTGTGTCTCCATAGAAGCCTGAATCTGTGGAGGAAGACAAGACAGAGCTGGAACGGCTTTGTTGGCTTCAGAGAGGGAAGCTTCGTTGGCTTCGGAGAAATGTGGGGAGGAAGCAGGCCATGGTCTCCCAGTCAACTAACTCCCCCACCAATGTCGTACAGATTATTTATCAGAGGACAATTCTGACATTCATGATGCAGATAAAAGGCATTCCTTGATTTATGGCCAATCCTGACTCCAGAATTTTAATCAAGAATTGTTGCAGTGATAAGTTGAGCCACCCTGAGACCAAACTCAATTTTATTACTATCATAAAGCAAATCATGATCATTAAGCAAATCCCATGTTCATATGTCCAAATCCATTTTATTCAAAGGACTTTTTTTGCTGGAAAATGGTAAAAAAAAATTGCCTAAACAATCACATTAATGCATGGTGTGACAGTCATAACTTCAAGGACAGGTCATAAGTAGTATTTTCTTAGGCCATCATAACTTTGAACAGTCATTAAGTGAACAGTTGTAAGTCGAGGACTCTCTCTAGGATCTTTTTCCTGAATCTCAATGCAGAGACACCAGCCCTGATCATACTGTATTCCAACCATCTAACTGAATTCCAACTATTCCAACTATCCCACCAGATATACAGATAGATATATATCACGATCTCGGGAACGTAAAATATATTATCCACTTCGTTTTCATTAGCCTCTGCTAACATCATCAGAGTGTAAAAACTATCATTGGAAAGATATTCGCGTTTATGCATCATTGATGTGAATATCTCTCCAACTGTAGTTTTTACACTCTGACGATGTTAGCAGAGGCTAACGAAAGCTAAGTGGATATTATATTTTAAGTTCTGGAGATTGTGATGTCTATCTCTTCTTTTATAGCTACAGCTGGAACTCCTATTTTTAAAATCTGAACCTGTGATAATAATAATGTTTCAGATTTTCAGGGCAGCACATAAACGAAAGTGCACTGCTGACAGGGGAATGAACAAATTACCAGAATTAAGAGTACATGGCAGAATATTAAATGGGGTGATCTACCTCTTTATTTCATTTGAGCAGGTTC
Organism: Laticauda laticaudata; assembly: GCA_004320025.1. Lineage (NCBI taxonomy): Eukaryota > Metazoa > Chordata > Lepidosauria > Squamata > Elapidae > Laticauda > Laticauda laticaudata. The sequence goes on from BHFT01018474.1 coordinate 46,805, forward strand.
ATTCCATGTTGACAATACCCCTTTATCTTGTAGTAGAGTTTCTGGTAATTTATACCTGCATTAATGATCTTATTTATTTCACTCTATAGCATACAAGCAACTTTTTTCCACCTGTTTAGTAAATAGTAAAACCTATAGCTTCTTAGGCCACAGTACAAAAATTATATTTACTGCTACTACAAGTTATTTGTTTCATCTTGGGGGAGTTTAGGGGATAAATAAGGATGATCAGGCAGACTTGCATCTCTATTATTAAGTGTTGGCATCAGTGGAGCCTCTCTAACCATCTCAGTACAGCAGCATTCTGCAGAGATGCCCTTCCAATTGGCTAAGTCAATAGGTGAGGCTGGACAGGTATCTGTAGTGCAGGAATGCATTTGCAACCTTTCCCAACAAACTGTCCTCAAGATAAGAAAGCTGGGAGGCAGCAACAGTGGGCAGAACCAATGCATCATCACAAACAGAGTCAAAGAATTACAATACATAAGCCACCTAAATAATGTAAATATCTTCCAGCTCCTTTACTTCAAAAAATCTAAGGATACTGTAAGAAATATATTGCAATCATATTTCCACTAGTTTACTATCTCAGTGTATGTTTGAGCATTCCTGTAACTTAAAACAAAAACACAGTTAATTCAGATGCTTTAAGTTTATAAAGCCACTTTAGATACTGTTCATAAAAGGCTTCGGTGATGAAAAGAAATGGAAAATCTAAGAATAGAGAAGACAGATTGCTAAATACCATATGAATGTAGATATATAAACATAGGCATAATTTCTAAGAAGCTGAATTCAGAACTAGCCAATACCAGCAAAGGCTGCAAAAATGGTTTTCCGCCTTCTGCACAGAGGTGGATTTGAAGCTGTACAGATGCAGATAGATAACTCAACAAGACGTCCGTATCAAATTACATTTATTGGATCATTAGGTATCCTCATAACTCACGTTTGTGATGAAGTTCTTTAATGACCAATCCTTTGTATATCTGCCTTGCAGTAAAAGATGGTTATATCCTAACCCATCTCGTAAGGATAGAAAGAAGTTAGAGAGTTCAGACAAAGAATGAGGAAAACCTCCCCCACCCTTCGAGGGTCAATTTAGTGACCAATCAGGATTANAAGAGAAGAGAAAAAAAATTAACTATAAACTAAGATAAGCAGCAAACAGTAATACTAACTGAATAGCATATAACTATACAACTAAGATAAAAAGACAGTAAGCTATATAACTAAGAGAAAAAAGTAAACATTAATAAAGCATTAAACAAAGCAAAGCATGCAAAGCTTGAGGTTCAATCTTCAAGTTCGGCCTCTAGGTGCAAGTCTGCTGGTCACCTCTGGTGGCCTTTTAGGGTGTACAAGTACTCTTGGTGACAAAGGTGAAAGTCTGGTGGTTGCATCTGGCAGCCTTTTAGGGTTGACAGGTACTCTTGGTTGTAAAGGTGAAAGTCTGGTGGTCACTTCTGGCAGCCGTTTAGGGTATCCTAGAGAAAGTGTAGTGATCAGCGGTGGCCTTTTAGGCTGGAACGTCATTCTTGTTTTTGATGGTGCTAAAGGGCATCGGAAGGCAGTTAGAACGGATGGTGCTAAGGCATTTGCCTGGTTTGGAGCCTGCATCCGATCATCACTGACAATTCCTATGATCCCCCAGCCTAGTGGAGATTTGATGGCCACTGGGCCGTTTACAGGGCTGCCGACTGACTCGTGGGGCATTATTTCCCAGCAAGAGTAGGATATCAGGATCTAGATCTAGAGTGGGAAAGTGATGAGCCAGGTGTTGTAGGTGAGGCATGCTACTTATGACCTCAGGTGTTGCAATCTGACTACGGTCGTTCGGTACCCCATCACATTCAAATATGGGCAGTAGTGGGAACTGGGAACTTCCATCCAATGACTCCATACAGAATCCAGGAGCTCTCCTCCTTGCAATGCTTCTTGGGCCATGGCATGTTGATAAAGGGAAAGGAAGTTCCTTCTGTTGCACCTCAAAGAGGTCAAAGAATGCAGGTCTGGCCAGGGTGCAGGTGCTTTGAGTGTCTATCCACATGTACATTTTCACGGCAACTTCAGGGCGTCCTTCAGGGTACACTTTGGCTAAACAGATGGGAAGACACGAAGGAGGGTATGGTGAGTCGGTGCACACTGCCGTGCAGTTGACACTGACCACTGGCTTCGGGGTGGTGCCTCTGTAGCACGTTGAGGTTCCTTGGCCAGGGGAAGGTTATGTGTTGTCTGCTGTGGTAGCTCAGTATCTAGATGCAGAGCAGCTGGGTGCTTGTTGCTGTCCGCATCCTTGTAGGTATGGCATTCTGGCTAGAGGGCATGTGTTGTAGACGGTTCATGGTTCTCATCAGAATACTTTATGAGGAGGTTGTGATCCATTAACACATGCTCAGGTGGTCTCTCTTGTTGCCAGGTATGGGTGCCACATTTGTCTTGACCCATATCTGCATTAGAGTTGCCTTGAGGGTGTGGTAGGAATTCTTTTGCCTGTGGATTGAGTGTGGCAACTGTGGCTCTTGCATGTGTACTTGTTGAGAAATCTTTGATGGAACTGGTGGGCCAATTTGCTGGTCCAAGTAGGCCTTGACACATTTATCTGGGCTCTCTCTTTCCAACTTTCCAAGGTTTAAGTTGAAGGAGGCGTTGTCGGCCATCTTCCACCATGCTGTGGCCCGTGCCGTCTTTGTTGTGGATTCTCTTTGCCATGCAGCCAACTCCAATTTGGCCTGAAGTTTGGCCAGTTCTGCCTGTTGGCTGGCCTGGGCTTTGGCCATTTTTGCTTGTTGAGCTGCTATTTCTGCCTGTTGGTTGGCCTGGGCTTTGGCCATTTCTGCTTGTTGAGCCACCACTGCCACTTTCTGCCATGCTACCTCCTCTCCAGCACGTAGATTTCCATGTGCAACAGCAGCTTCTACTGCAGCTTCTGCAGCCCGGTCAGCATAACTTGCAGCTTTGGAGGCCTTAGATGCTCTGCTACGATGGGAGGATGCTCTGGATGGATGGTGAGAGCCGGCAGCAGAGAATTGGCATGAGATACTAGAACCTGCCTTCAATGAAGCCGATTTGGGATGGAGGAAGGACACTTTCTTAGAATGGTGGGAAGAAGACACATATGATTGAGGAGCCATGTCAAATGTGGCCCTCTCCCTTGCTTCTTGTTCCTTTTGAAGTGCATCAAGGAGCGCTGCCTGGAGGGCTTTATTGCTTTCCTCAATGCAATCTTCATGTCTTCAGTCTTCGCATTCCTTGTGTAGCTCCTTGAAGCATTCTGTTAGGAATATAAGTCACCTAACAGGTATTTGTGTTAGAAATATATAAACCAGGATAAACATTTTAAAACTGTATCTTGAAGAAAATGCAAAACTGTAATTAGTTGTGGTTTCTCAAATGGTCATAAGATGGAGCCAGAAACCTGGGTTGTTTAGTCTTAGTCTGAGTCTCAGAAGAGAATGTGAGTGTATCTTTGTTTCCTTCTGTTGGAAAGTATTGCCGTTGCT
>BHFT01018475.1:0-17196 GCA_004320025.1 Laticauda laticaudata
CCGCTGTGTCCTTTTTACAAACGTTTTGCATCCATTGGCCAGTGTGACAGGGCCTTTAAGAATAACTTTTTATTATTGAAATGTAAGGTGAGGATGGTTAGAACAAATTTGTTGATACACAGGCTCACAGTAAGTTTCTTGTGTTTTCAGCTCCCTAAATTACCAGGGCAAGGATAGTTATCATGAATTGGACTAATATTTTCCTGTTCTTTCTGGAATCTGTGCCCCTTTGGAATTAACGCTGCCAAAGTGTGTGCCACCAAATTCCATTGCTTCTCTGGTTTATAGTGACTACATTGAAGAGGGAATTCTGCCATGCCCAGAAGAGATTCTATGAGCTGCTTGGCTACTTTAGGTATTCTGGATCTTGCTTTTCCTTTTTCTTTCCTCTCTCCTCCTACTTTTCAAGGTAGCAAAACAATCAGCATCAGAAAAGTTTTCATCAATATTTTTCTTTGGCTTTCATTCATTTCTAGAAAAAGGTTGTACAGAAGACATATCAAATAAAGATCCACAAAGGACAGCTTGTTTCTTTTCTGAAAGGGGACAGCTGACGTATTAGAGGTTATTGTGGGTTTACTTCTGGGACTGCTGTAGAGCATACCTTTTAGTTGGGTAATTACTGCTGTAAGAAGAACCAGGAGGTACTTCTACCCTTCCTTTTGGCAGTGCTTGAAAAAAAAAATACCAGTAATGCTTGTGTGTGGGGGGGGGACATATTTTTTGTGTAGGGAACCACAACTCGCTCTCCTAGCAGTCAACATGAAGGATACTTTGAAAACCAGAAAGAAGCAGAGGCAAAAACAAAGATATTTCCCCCTAGCAATTTTGGACAGCTCGTGGATGGGTAAAAAGGGATTAGGGATAAAAATGGGAAAGCCATCTCCTAAAAATCTTGCATTCTCATTTTCAGCATTATTTTATTTTTTATATCCCCCACCCCATCCCAAAAAGAGCCATCAAAATCCACCCAGTGTTCTGTTGAGGGCAGCTGATGTTGGACACTTTTTCTTGGCCTTTATCAGATTTGAAGAAAAGGTATGCTAATGTGTAATTGTTACGTATATGATTATTCCAGGAGATTTATAGAAGAAAACAAAGTGTTCCATCTCCCAGCATTCCTCAGTATTGGCCACGTAGCCTTGGATTGCTATGTGTCTACAACATCTGTAGCACCACCACTTCCCCTTGACCTGTGCTTAGATAATATGGAAATGTTCCATAAATATTTTCTTAATTGAACAGAATAAAGTTGGAATATATCTCATTCCTTCCTTTCCTGTGGTCATTCCTCTGAAAGTTTCTTCAGTGGGACAGAAGGTGACCCAGCTAAGAAGCCTGAGAAGGAAGGTAGGGCTGCTGGAGAAGAAGAAAAATCACTTGGATGTGAGTTGTTACTATCAGCAAGACATACAGTGTAGCTCAGGTATAATAAGGAAAAAGAACTGCTGTCAAAAAGGAGATGTAAGGTTTATTAAGAAAAATGACATGTTTTTGCTTCCCTGTGGTTTTAGTTTTCAGAATTTTGAATTCTACCTCAATGTACATTCTTTGATTAATACCAAATTTTTGACACCTTCCTGAAGGCCCTGTCACACTGGCCGACGGATGCAAAACGTTTGTAAAAAGGACACAGCGGACGAGAAAAATGTTCCATGCTACGGAACGAGACAAATCTCTCATGCCCATCTCGTTACTCCGCTCTAAACTAAACTGGGAAAAAATTTGGGCATAACCAGAGCGGACCTACCACGAAAGGAAGACGGACCAGGGGGAGGCACGTAGGGTCAGGATGGAGAAGTGGTGCTCCATGGAAGGCCTAGCGGATCGGAAGCGGATGAGCAACCGGATGGCACATCCGCAAGCTTCCGGGCGAGCACACACAAGTGGATGCGGAATGGGATAGAGTGGATGCAGACCACGGCGCTGGAGCCGCGATGAAGCGGATGCACAACGCGGAGTTGCGCACGCGGATCTGAGAGGATGCAGAGCCGCGGAAGCCTAGCAGCAATGACTAGCGCGACTGCCTAGCGTGATCACTGCGTGCATCGGTGGGCGAGGCCGGGGGGTCGGGGCATGCATTGCGTGCAGCCCCGCGCACTATGAATAGAGAACCAGCGCCCAAGCCAGGTGCAAACACTCAGGCACATAAAGACGTGCTCTCCAAGACACATCGACGCCTGCCAAGCCTGCCAGACCAGCTCTGCCTGTCCCTGCCAGCCTGCCTCGCCAGCCAGCAATCCCCAAACCCATGCAGAAGAAAGAGACAAGCCTCACGCCATCCTTCGCTGCAGCGCTTGGAAGACGGACCAAGTCCCACCGCTCCCACGCCTGCCCCACTTGCTTCTGCTGGGGCTTCTGCCAGCCCGGGCTCGCTTCTTCGTTGGGGCTGGGGCTTTCTTGCTGATGCTGCTTCCTGGCGCAGGTACCGCTGATGATGCTGCTTATGTGGGTGTGGTGCTTCTGCCTGGTGCTCTTACTCTGCTGAAGCTGCTTCCTGTGCTGCGGCCTTCTGCCTGGTCGTTACTCTGTTTGGTGCTGCTCGCCTGGTGCTGGTCCTTCTGCCTCTGGTGCTTACTCTCGTCTGGCCACTGCTTCCCTGGTCCTGCTGCTTCTTACTGCGTGCTTACTCTGCTTGGCGCGGCTCCTTGCTCCTGGTCCTGCTCGTGCCTGCTGCGTTGCTCCTGGTGCCTGCTGGTGCTGTGGTGCTGCTGGTGCCTGCTGCTGCTGCTGCGCTGCTGGTGGTGCGTGGTGTGTGGGGAGCAGCCCCTCAACCTGGAAGCCCTCTGATGAGGGCCTATGTGGTCCTGCCAACAGGGGAGGAAGAGGTAGACGCGAGAACGGAAGGACGGCAATACACCATAGAGAGTGCAACTATGAGGATGAGGCTCCTGGAAGGGCTGTGAGAGAGAGATGATATCTATGGCGGAAGGGACACAGGGCTCTATAGGGACAGAAAAGGCAAGCAGGCGTTTGGGGAGAGAGAAGGCAGAGAGCCTGGGCTACACTTCGGAGGTGCTCCTCAGCTGGTGGAAGCACATTGCCACACCTGGTACGGGAAAGCTAGCACCTCAAGAAATCTGGCCAGGCCGCGTTCAAGCTGACGGACAGAGAGACACTACGTCATGGCAAGTGCAGCTTCCTGGAGGGTGAGATCCGCCACTGGGAGTAGCCCTTCTCACAACCCTCTCTCTCGGGCAGCCTGCGATGGAGCCAGGTCCCTCTTCGCCGAGAGTCAGCTCCTGTCTCCAGGCAGGTACTCTGTGGAGCGTGCTATTTGCCGTGAGACCCCCCCAACGCTGCCTACAGTACCATGGCAGAGCGCGTGAGGCAGGAGCCCCTGTGCGCAGTGGGAGAAAAGGCACGATAGGCACTTCCACGCACACAGCCCAAACCCGCACTCCAACCCCCGCTCCACCCTCTAACAGAAAGGCAGAGAGGGCAAACCAGAGGACAGAGCACACTGTCCTGCCTGGAATAAGACATCATCAGGAGGCAGCGTACGGATCAATCATTCAATAGCATAGCGTAACACCGACTTCTCATCCTCCCAACTGCAAAGCCCTTCCTCACCTAGTGTGAACCAGACCCTATGGACATGGCAAAGAATCCCAGTAACCAGGTGGTTGAAGGCGGATCACATTTGATCTCTGCTTCACAACCTCGCAAAAGACACGATGAACCTGCTCCCACCCCAGTCAAGGTTTGCTTCCCTCACCCCAGGTGATGTCATGTGCCCATTCCAAGGCTTTCCACAGGCCTCACTTACGAAACACGGCTACAGAGGTCCAAGAAGCACAGGCAGCAGCCCTTCCAGATACCAGGCACATGGTTCATTGGACACCACGGCTGCACTGATGCCACCACACGACACAAGATGCCACCAAGCGCCAGTCCTCACAGCTGCAGACCAGACAGCCCCACTACACTGCTCCTTCCTCCACCCCACAGCCAACCTGCAAGATACAATCTGTCACCCGGTACTCTGGGGCTGACACCCATGGCATGGAGGAAGGGGCTCTCAAACATCATGGGGCTGAGCCAGTGTCATAAGAGTTTCCTCAACACACTCGCTACCCCTGTTGTCCTCACTCGGGGCCAGGCCTACCCGAGTAGGCGTTAGACCAGCACTCCAGCAGCAGCCACCTGCCAGCAGCACTGGACCCCTTCACCCCTGAGAGCTGGGCACACCTCCGGAGTGACAGAGGAGTGGCAGAGACTGGCATTGGCTACCTGCTAGCACTTTATTTAGGACACTTGACTTAGGGTCATTTCTCTTTTAAGTGGTTATAAATAAAGCATTATCTTTGGCTTCACACATTTGCTTTCATATCTATTTTTTCAATTCAAGTCTTGGGTGGAAACTTTTAGAAATGGTTTAGCCTTTGCCATGCCCTTGTTGGATGTGGGTTAAGATAGGCAGTGGATGGGCAGGGAGAGGCTTTGGGATGGGTAATAGCTGAGGATGGCAGGGATACTGCTATGGGATGGCAGGGATACCTTGAGGTCGGTAATAGCTGTAGAGAAGATAATTCCAGTGCAAGCATAGTGGACTGTATGGTCCACCCGCAGGTGCCAACCTATGGCCCTTTTATTATCAATAACTAGTAATCATTCACTCCACACCATCGTCAACAGTTAAACACAACTCTTTATTAAATACCCTGCTTCATTTGTAGGCCACCCAACCATACATGGCCCAATCTCATCGGATGTAATGAGACAGCTGAAGAAGCATCCATTAATCATTCTATCACTCCTGTCTTGCCGACTCCACTCTGCTCCACAGCGGGGACGTTGCACCATTGTCTTCAGGAAGCGTTTGCACTGCTTCTTCTCTTCACGTGAGGGCTTGTTGAGGGCCTTGCACATCCTCAGTGTCTATCACTGTTTGCCCTTGCCTCCATTCACCAGCTCCATGTCCCCATTGGCATTGTTGGAAGTCCACGAGCCTGTTCTGCAGACTGTGTAAGCGGGTTGTGCATGAGTATTGTGCCATGGATGAAGCAATCGCTTCCACGATCCTCCTGCACGGTCTCTGGGCGATGCTGCGTCGGTGGTGAGAGGCTAACTGGAACGCTGTTGGCCAGATGCGAAAGTGTTCTCCACCACCCGCCTTGCCCTGGACAGCCTGTGTTGAACATCCTCTCTTCACAGTGAGGCATCCTGGAAGTGTAATGGCTCCATGAGTAGGTCTGAGGGAGAAGGCGTCCATTCCCCACGATGAAGTAGGGCATCATTATTGCCTGTCGTTGGGCATGGGGATCTGGATCTGGGAAAGATATGATGAGTTGCGCTAATCAACAGCCCCTCTTGAGGTGACTGGTGTTGTAATACGTGGAATCTGAAGATTGAGCCGTTTCCTGCAGCCATCGATGTACATGAACTTGTAGTCAGCACTCGACATGGCAAAGAGGATGATGTTGAAGAAACCCTTGTAGTTGAAATAAGTGGACTCTACGACTTGGCTGGCAGTTTTGGCAGGACGGTGCTTTCCCATCTATTGTCTCCAACAGGTGTGGGGAAGTTCCACTTCTGATACACTGCTCTGCACATTCTTCCAGCCTTCTTCAGTGGAAGGCACTGGAGGAGCGTTCCTCCAGGTGTTTTTCGAGCATGGCCTGCACCATTCTTTTGACGCACCAATGCTGATGGTGTTGTGTGGCACCCTCAGCCGTACTGCATGCTCCTGTAGGTGCTCCCTGAGGCCAGGTGGCGCAGAGCGTCAGTGCCCACCTTGAGCCCAGGTCATGGCTGGGCCAGAATTTGGTGCTACTGGCTTGTCAACCTGGCGCCTTCAGCCGCTCCACAATGTCGTCAAACATGTTGCTGGAAGGCATCTTCATGAAGTTCTGGAATGCACGAGGGCTCTTCGTTCCTCTCAGCTCCACCATCAGCGGATTGTTGTACAGTCCATACTCTGCTTTCTCCCGATCCATCTCGGACCAGACGCTTCTTCTGGCTGCCTCCTTTTCTTTCCATAGAACAGGTTGAAAGAGCCTGTAGATGGCTTCGCACTGTTGGCAGAATAATGTGGCTACCAAAAGGAGTGTGTTACGATCCATGGTGGACATGACTGGATGCTGTGGAAGAGCAGGAGGCAGAAGAAGGCTGCAGAGGTTTGGCACAGCAGAGCTGCTGTTCTGAAAGTGAGATCCAGGTGAGCCCCCGCCCGTTTTATAGGCAATATAGGTTTTCCACTCATGTGTTCCTTTTGCATCCTCTAGGCATCCTCTAGACATCAATTTAATATCCAAGATAGGTCCCCTCTGCGTACGTTTTTTTCCGGTTTTAAATGCTTTCTTTTGCGAGCTGCATCCGCTTGTCATCCTTTCTCTGTCTGTGCTACTAATGCTGTGCGTACGTTCCGCGTTCGTTTCCGCTTCCTCCCTGTGTTCTGCTTTCTGCTGCGAGTGGATTTGAGTTGTGCAGATGCGCAGCGATGCCTAGCGGATGTAGCGGACACGTAACGGATGACGACGGATGCAGAACGGATGTTCCCCGTATGCGTAGCGGATGCAGAACGGACGCGTTGGATACATTTTCCTCTTCACAAAGTTTGAGCAGCTCAAAACTTTTTGAGCAGATGGAACCTCAGTCGACGATGCTGGAACGGTCTGAGAGGTAAGAAAAACGGAGCGCAGTGAAGTACAGAATAGATGCATCTCGTTAACTACCAACGGATGGCAAGTGTTTCTCTCCATTTTACATCCTCTTTCTATCCGTTGGTGCAGTGTGACATGGGCTTTAGTGCAAATACAGTTTCCTGAACTCTGTTAAAATATTTAAACACCTTTAGCCAATTGATCTATTTGAAATTCAAAATATCATTGATAGATATGTATCTCCTACCAGTATTACTGTTGGTTTGAAAACTGTGGTATATTATTTTTAGAAAAATGTTACATTTAATCCTTTTTCTCATGCTAAATTGATGCCAAGGGATAATCCAGACTGCAAATTAATAAACAATTTGTTTATAGAAGATTTGGATGAATCTTTATAGTGAATCAATTCGTGAATAGTGCATCATTTTATAGTGAATCAATTTGTGGATGATACTGATTAATTTTCTCATTTTCTGTGTTAAAGTATAAATATCACCTGTCACTTGCCATCCAGTGCTAGTTTCTGTTAGAAATTGCTATAAAGAATCCATTTCAAGGCCCATGTAAGTCCAAATGGTTATAAAACAACCAGTTATGTCAAGGGATACCTGTAGGAATAATGCTTCATTAAAATATGTGTTTTGGCAATAACCTAAAGTTATAATGGGAAAGAAGTAATTAAAAGATAAAAGGTAATGGTTCCCCTCGCACATACGTGCTAGTTGTTCCTGATTCTAAGGGGCGGTGCTCATCTCCATTACAAAGCCAAAGAGCCAGCATTGTCTGAAGATGTCTCCGTGGTCATGTGTCTGGCATGACTAAACGTTGAAGACACAAGGAACTCTTCCCACCAAAGTGGTCCCTATTTTTCTACTTGGATTTTTACATGCTTTCGAACTGCTAGGTTGGCAGAAACTGGGACAAGTAACACAGGAGCTCACTCTGTTATGCAGTGCTGGATGTATGAACCGCCAACCTGCCGGCCTTTCTGTTTGACAAGCTCAGCGTCTTAGCCACTGAGCCACCGTGTCCCTCTAAGAAGTAATTACATCTATTAATTTGACTTTGAGACAATGTTTAATGTTTTCATGCACATATTTTTTTTCAACTACATCCTCCCCACAAAGAAATTGCCAGTTGGACACAGAAATGGATTCTTCATGACATCATTATGCAAAAAGTTTAGTTCTTCAACATTAACATTTTAAGAGCAAATTAATGATGTCAATTAATCTGTGAATTGAATACCTGGTGTTACTTGTGCCTTATGAACACAGTGCCCGTAGATGTAGCTGATGCACATAGATTTACAATAAAATATAATGATTTTTTATTAAAACTACTATGTAAAACTTTTATATGTGTGTGAGTGAGTGTGTGCATGTATATGTGTATGCACAAGAAGCACTAAAATTCAATTACTCTTATTGTCATGATGTTGTTTTTTCTCTCTTTCTCTTTTGTTTGCTCCCTTTTATTATTTTTTCTTTCTCTTCTATGTTCTGCTTTATTAAATAAACAAGAAAAAAACATCCTCTTTTTTTTGGTTCCCCTCGTAGGGGAAAAGTAAGGAAAAAGGTGCATGCTCACTACTTCTGGAGCTGAATCTCCCAAGCAGCACAATGTCCTTTGAGGGCAATACTACATATTTGTTTTCTTGGCACACCACACAGCTTCAGGTAAGTATGAATGAGATTTACTCTAACTGGAAGATCTGCACCAAGATTTTCTGCTTTAGGGATTAGCCTTTTGCCATATGTTTCTGTATCTCTTAAGCAGGGGCTTCAGAGTCATTCTATTACTTTCTGTGGGGAGCTTAAAGTACAGTAAATAATTGGACTTTTGCTGTCTTGTTCTTACACAGCTTGGTATTTCTCTCACTTCTGACTCTCATGCCACCCATGGAGAGACATCTAATAGTGTAGCTATTGTGATGAATGAATGAAAAAGCTGCTGTTTAGAATGTCCTTTTCTCTGCCAACTCTGAAAAGAAACAGGAATACATCTGTGGGAGAGGTGGTGTATTGTCCATATTGTTCCGTTTGGAAATAAGGTGTGTGAGACTGGGTTCCAACAAACAGCTCTTTTATTAAATAGTAAAGCAACTGGTAACAGAACATTTGCCCAAGCCGCAGCAGTCCTTCTTATAGCAGCTTGCTTGCGGCTTGTGGCCAATGACAGTAGTTCAACTGTTCCTGCCGTCTGGCAGGCCAATCGGAATGGCTCCCAAGTAACCAATCCGAGAATGGCCTTCTTGGCCAATCAATTTAAGGTATTTGGAGTCTACCAAGTTCTATACACAACACATATAGCAATAGCACTTAGGCTTATATACCGCTTTACAATGTTTTACAGCCCTCTTTAAGCAGTTTACAGAGTCAGCATATTGCCCCCAACAATTTGGGTCTTCATTTTACTGACCTTAGAAAGATGGAAGGCTGACTCAACCTTGAATCTGATGAGATTTGAACTGCCAAATTGTAGGCAGCTGGCTGCAGCAGAAGTAGCTTGCAGTACTGCACTCTAACCACTGTGCCACAGTGGCTCATATGTTTACCTATTTCAATTAGCTACCCTTTTAAATACTATTTTAAGATAATCAGGGTCATTAATTTTCTCAATGTTTCCTTAACAGGAGATATCAGTTGTTCTCTGTGTGCTTATGAGGCAATTTAATACAGCATACAACTATATTACAGCATTAGTGAAACAGCTGAATACTCTGTTGACAAGATATATTGTGGCATTAAAGGTTTTAGAAGGCAACACACACAATTAAAAGCTCAAGGTCTTTGGGGAGGCAACTCTTTTTCAGGAGGATTTCAAATCCAAACAGGCAGAAGCTGAAATCCTTTGGCAGGCAGTTCTTTTATCCAGCCCTCAGGGACAAGAGAGAGTTAAAATCCATGGTAAGGAAAGGAGGATGGGGTGCCTCAGTGGGTGGAGTGGGAGGGAAATCCTAGAAAGTCTGGTTCAAGCTGGGTGCAAGTGTCTCTCTACTAAAGGGCTAAAAAATCCTGCTTGGATTTCAGTAGGGTGAATTTTCAGCTCCTCAAGGACTCTCTTCCCCTGATACACCCCTAAGCTCTGCTTAATAACCAATACAATTGTTTAATGACTGCAAGTTGAATTGCTGGGATTACAGTGGTTGAACAAAAAGGTCATGTGAACATCTCACTTAACAACCATTTTACTTAGTAACCAAGATTCTAGTCCCAATTGTGGTTAAAGACTATTTGTAGCTTAAACTAAACTGGATAGATCTTCCATCTTCAAGTTCACAGCCCATTTATCCCAAGAAGATATGAAGATATTTTGATTTCTGAATTGATAGTTGATTGTTAGCTTTAAAAACATTGTTAGCTTTAGATTGTTAGATTGTTAGCTTTAAAATGCTGAAACTACATTGATATGCTATCCTACCATTTCCATGAGAAGAAAATATCTTGTTTTTCAGCTTGCTACTTCAACAATCATCCTTTTTACCATGCTGGCAGCAAGGCCTGTAAAATTACTGCTTGCAAAGAAATTGGGGCATCTTATTTTCAGCAGAGTCTATGACTTGGCAAGAGAAGTTGGGTTGACTAAATAGATCTTGCAGCATTGCCATACAAGCCCTGCTTCTATTACGTATGCATTGTGACATTGTATGCATATATCAGCGGGGCAGAGCCTGCAGCATGGTCTCATGACACAAACTCCATTATTCTGATGAAAGCAATAAGATCTGGGCATAAATGGAATAAAGCATGCATGGTTCAGGACATGGTATCTGAAGACTGTTACTGGAGTTCTAACATTCCTGTGATCTCAGATGTTGCAAATTGCAAACACATTTACTAAGAAACAGGCCTGAATAGAGGGAAACCATAGTCACAAGTGAACTGTATGCTTCATTCAATTGGAAGTATTCAGTGCTCCTCTTGAGAAACCTAAGACTGACACGAACTTTTTGTTTGCTCCACAATGGCATACTATAGATATAACACCCGTTTTTTTTTCCCACTCTAGCTCTTTCCAGCAATGTTGCAACAAACACAAATATGAGGTAACACACAAGACTGCTCTGAACGTTATTTACATCTACTCAGTTCCCACACCAAGCCAGTGAATTCTTCCTCCAGCTGGACAATGTGAAGGGCAAAAAGCAGCAGGCAGCTGGCCTCCAGCCCCATCTTTGAACTTCACCTCTCCATGTTGCTGTCCATGGAGATGAAACAATGAAAAACAAAGCAAGCAAGCAGCTATGTGAGGGAACAGAACAACTCAGCTGCTCTGTAGGGTAGCCAAAAATGAAGAGAAACACAGGGCCTCATGGAACCTCAGAGGGAGGTGGACAATTCCATGGGCCAGTGAAGAAGTATCCATTCTACAGATCCAGTGCTAAAAAGCCATTCTTGTGATGTTTCTCAAAAACTGGTGTTGAGTTGACCAACCCAGCTTCATGTAGGAATATGAAAGTGTGCTCCTGATTTCAACTCAGAATGTCCTTGGTGCAACAACTAAATCTGTACATTATATGTAATCAACAGCCAAGATTAAAATAGATAGTTTCAATTGTGCCAAAGAGGTTAAATATGGCCAGTGGGATTTTCAATCTTTCCATCTGAAGAGCAAACCATGTACAATGTTAACTTTTGTGAAACAAAGATCCCTTTAGTGGATAAGTTAAGACAGGATTTTTCAAACTATGTTCTCTGGAACTCCGGGGTTCCACAAGAACGTAGAAGAGTTCTATGAGAGACAAAAGGAAGAAAAAAAAGATTCACATGAATTGAAAGTGCAGGGCTAGCTCTTTCATGAAAAAGATATCATTCAGATCAGGGGTCTGAGCTTGGCAGCTTGAAAAAGTTTGAAAACTTCTGCCATAAGACATAGATGTGAGAAGGAGCTGGGACCAGTTGATGTTTGTAAAACACAAACTCAGTAGCCCTTGGCACTGTTCAGATTGTGATGTTCTTTGGATTTTAACCATGCTGCAGAGCAGGGCAGAATGAAGACGGATGGCCATCAAAGGGCTAGAAATTGACTATACAAACATTTGAGAGCTCATGAAAAAGTTCATGAAACATGGGGAGGGGGTAGCTCACCCCTTCCTCTTCCCTGGAGAATCAAAATATCACAGAATGTGGATTCCATTCTGTGTGGTTCCTTCCAACAGAGCTTTCCTTTGTGGGTGTTTAGGGAGCGACTTACCACTGTGAAAGAAACACCTCTTTGAAAACGACCCTGCTTAAAGAGTTATTTATTCACTTTCATTTCAACTCATCTGCCTACAAAAATAACAACGATGGGAATGCATTCAGGTAGGGTGCTTGTGATTACAGCTGGGGTGGGCAGAATGTAGGCTTTTTTGACTGATTTCAACATAATTTTATTATTTTTTAAATTTCTTACTCAGGTGGGTGGCCTGTTCTCTGAACTTCTAGTTGGGAAAAAAATGTTCCAGTAGTTTTAATGGTCTTTCAAGAATAAGATGCTTTTAGAAAGTACTCATATTATGTTATAATTGCTGGTGGTATGTTAAGATAGCATCAGAAGATGGTAGACTTATGAACAGTAGTAGACTTCCTTGAAAGCAGTCCAAAAGTTTTTCCTGAACCATAACAAATAGGGAAAAGTCTTGCAGATTTTAGTCAACCCACAAGAACTACCCACGCTACATCAAGGGCTTACAAATATTTTACAAGCAATGTGAACCTTGTTAATTTTATATGCATAATATTACACCTCTGAATGACATTTCCTATTCATTATGGTTGCATTCATGGGATCTACAAACTGCTGAAAGATCACAAGCCAGCTTTATGCAATATACACTGGTTGGATCCTAATTTTCCAATGCCATTTTGCTGCATCAATCTTTATCAGCTGGATTCATTTCAGGCTAGATATTAGTAAAATATAGAATTCAAACTACTTATGCAAGCCATGACAAAAATAGGAATGTCCCTAACAGAAATGCTTTTTTCTTAATATCACAGAAGAGTTATTTTTTTACATGAGATAGAATTTTACATCAAATTGCAATTTTTTAAATTCTCAAATTTAAACCTTGAACATTGAGAGTTGAAAAGTTGAACCCAAATATTCATTTACTCTATATACACCTATCTGCACTGAAGTCAGAAGAACTTACATTGCTTAAGGAGATTTATTCCTCTCCCAATGTTGGAAAATACTTTAAAATCGACAAAACACAGCCTTATTTTGTTAAGGCCCATTTAGGGGCCTGTATATCAAGGACATCCTATTTTGTAATTTTCCTGCTTATTTTCCACAGCATTACACCAGAATAGGAAGATATTTTAGCTCCCCAAAGAAATATTAAATGCACTGAGGATCTAAAACAAAGATTGCTGTGGGGATGATCCATCCTTCACTAATTCTATAGGTCCGGACTCTGCTCAAGTATGTAACCCTCAGAAACCCTCCCATATAAAAATACCCAACAACCAGTATCACAGATAATATAGAAACACCTGGCTGAACTCATATAGATCATGTTTGTCCACTGTTGTCAGGCACTAAAATATCTCCTTACTAGGAAGTTTATTTTGCTGTGGTTTCTGCCTTGCTCATTAAGCTTGAGGAAGGAGATCTGATGTACATTATCACTGATGTGGTTTGCATGTATTTTTCCAGTGAGCTTTGCCAACCACTTTCATTCAGAAATGGCCTTAATTTGCATTCCTTTCCTTTTTGACCACAGTGATATTAAACATGAGTACAGGACTGCTGTTAACATACTGCCTAGTGAAATCCACTAACTTCCACTCCTTCCAGCTATCTATCAACAGATTATGTTGGGAAGCCATTGTCATTATTTAAAACATTAAACCATGTTCATTGTTTCACTCTGCATTCTCTGGAAATAATTTTCACCAATAAATAGCAGTTATGAAACATATATTGTAAGATTACCCTGTTTTTCCATCCAAAATTAACCAGAGTATCTCTCAAAAGAATCCTAACTACGCAGAACAACATAACTGAGCTTTATGAGATCGAGATATTCTTAGGTCTTTATGAGTTCCCCAGTGCAAAAATGTCTATGTTATATTGGCTGTTCTATTTTTCCCTTCTTATTTTCTCTTTCCTTGTTTAGTTTTCCTTTTCTGGCAAGGAAAACTAAATGCACCGCTATGGAATAGGTAATTCATGGCTCAACAGCAGCAACTGTGAGAGGGATCTAAGAGTCCTAGTGGACAATCACTTAAATATGAGCCAGCAATGTGCTGCAGCTGTCAAAAAAGTAAATGTAGTCCGAGGCTGCATCAACAGAGGGCTAGTATCAAGGTCATGTGGAGTGTTAGTACTGTTTGCCTTAGTAAGACCACACTTGCAATACTGAGTCCAGTTTTGGTTACCATGATACAAAAAAAGATGTTGAGATTCTAGAAAAAGTACAGAGAAGAGCAACAAAGATGATTATGGGGCTGGAGACTAAAACATATATGACGAACAGTTGCAGGACATGTCTAGTCTAATGAAGAGATGGGATGATATGTAGCAGTCTTCCAATATTGAGGAGAAAGAAGAAGGGGTCAACCTATTCTACAAAGCATCTGAGGATAGGACAAGAAGTAATGGATGGAAACTTATCAAGGGGAGATCCGACCTAGAACTAAGGAGAAAATTATTGACAGCAAGAACAATTAACTAGTGGAACAATTTGCCTCCTGAGCTGTAGGTGCACCATCACTGGAAGTTTTCAAGAAGAGATTGGGCAGCCATTTGTCCAGAATTGTATAAGGTCTCCTACTTGATTAGAAGACTTCCAACATCCCTTGCAACTCTGTTATTCTGTATTATCTTGAGTATTTCACATGACTCTAGCATGCTATTTGCTTTTTGACAATAACCATCATGGTCCTGCATTCTTCATCGTAAGTAGACCTCAATTGTTCTTAAATATTGTCAAATATTGTCAGTGTGTATTTAATCTGGTTTGATAATGAGATGGAACACAATAACTTTGATTTTCCCTTGGGGAAGAGCAGATTGGTGTGAACTTGCTCTATTCCATTCCTAGACAAAACTCAGTTCCTATTCTATTCTTTTAGAACTTTGGCATGCTATGAAAGTTGGCATTGTCACTATTATGATATGCATATGCAAAGGTGAACATTTGGGGGATTTTCCACTTACTTAAAAATGTCTAAATAACCAGATAGGATTAGCCAATGCAATTGCACTGTTGGAAATTCCTTGTGTGTAATTAACTAGATAAACGGGCTTATATGGGTTTCTTACCTGGGAACATAACTTAACGTGTCCTTGCATGTTGGACCAAGACTTCATAGATTCTTAATAAAGCATGACTGTAATAAACCTGCATATCTGGCACTTTTCATTCTTAGGTAAAGATCTGCCTGCTAATTTTACCCCATGACAGTGCCTTCATTATTTTCTTTTCAAAAATGGTAGAACAACATTCTGTTTTACCATGCCTCACTCTGATCCAGACATCAGTGGAACTGAACTGAAGCTGAAATGACCATATTTATGAAGTTCAGATCTATTGAGCTATAAAGTGACAGTGTTGTGAATTTATTTTGAAAACATGCAGAGTGTTCTGTCCTCGGCTTCCCCAAAAAGCAACTCTGGGTCCTGGCAAAACCTCTTTTATTAAATGAATGTGAATTTATTGCATTCACGTTCAGCCAATGGCCTGGCAAACAGTCTTGCAAAGATAGAATTATTAGCTCAAACCTTATCTATCTTGGAAAGCTGCCCAGTAAATATTTTCACATGCAGTGCTGATAGGGAAGTGCTGGGCAGAGTTTCTAGGTTACACAGACAGATCTTCATGAGGCTGGAACAAATGAACGAATGAAAAAATTGTTTCCGGCAAAAAGCCCCCTCCCTCTTTGCTCCTCTTTTAATCCTTATGAGAAGGCCATTCATCATCCACCTGTGGCCTTACTCCCACATCGACTCTGAGTTCTTAATTGTTCTGCTCATGCACAAACTGGGAACCAGTTCTAGAAGCTCCTCTGCCACACTGCTGTCCGAGCCTGAAGGCAGCTGATGACTGCCAGCCTGCCCTGGCCCCATCTCCACCTCTGACGCAGAGCCCTCATCCAAGCCTTCCACAGCCTCCAGGACTGGCCCAGGTTCCTCTCCAACCTCCTCGCTATCCAACTCTTCTGCCAGTTCCATCAGCTGCTGGTGGGCCACAACACAGAGGACTAATTGGTCAAAGTCTCTTTTTTGGTCAAAGTTGCTATTACAAACTTAATTCCAACCAAGTTTCATCCTAACTAAGTAAGAATTAATTTTATCCGAAACAAGGGATATTTTCAAAGTTTGCTAAAGTTTGATAGATTTGCCTGTTTCTCCTGCTCAGTAGCCAAAGAATTTTCTCAGAACTGCTGAAAAATATCACAATATACTAAAAAAGTATACAAAAATGTTTTATATGGTATACTGGGTATACACTTATCAGGATACATTTATTAATTTTCTTCTTTTTAATAGAGTGCCAGGAATGTCGTACTACTTAATTTTTCCATGTTCTATTCATGATGGCATGATGGCTCAGTGGTTAAAATGCTGGGCTTGCTGGCTGGAAAGCTAGCAGCCCAGGTTTGGGACCCAAATGCCATGCAATGGGTGAGCTCTCGTTACTTGTCAGCTCCTGCCAACCTAGCTGTTTGAAAGCCTGCAAATGCAAGTAAATAAATAGGTACCACTTTGGTAGGAAGGTAATAACTCTCCATGATGTCATGCTGGCCACATGACTGCAGAAATATCTTCAGACAGTACTGGCTCAATGACCTTGAAATGGAGATGAACACTTCCTCCTATAGTCAGCAATAACTAGCAGAATAAAATCCATGAGGACTCCTTTTACTTATTCATACTTTACTTTTCAATTTTTTCCTTTGAATTGCTTTATTCTTTTGGAAAATTCAACTTTCAATAATTTGGACTTAAGCCCATATGCAGTCATGAGAACTCAACTTAGTTCACTGTGTTATTGAATGAATTAAACTGGAAAAAACAAAATTTACTTGCATGATTGAGCTTCCAAGGAAATGCAGGATGTAACTGCAATAAGAAACACATGGTGGTATGTTTTGTATTTCTCTGGATATTGACTTATGGCACAGACTTTCTATATATCCAAATCCTTTTTTATGTTTTTATGTGATTGGGTTGTGTGAAATGCTGACCCTACTTTGCACAGATGGGTGTGTGCATGCCTGTTTGTTGTCTACAAAAGCTCAGTTATAACATGTGATGTTAACTGATGCTAAACTAAAATTAAGGATTATTCTCCCTAACATTCAATTCAGTTTGATCAACTACAAATAGTGTTTTTCAGTGGAAAAAATGTTGAAGAAAAATTCAGACTATACCAATGGGAATCCTTCTACAATATGTATTATTAGATAGGAAATGAGTGACAAATATAGATACCAATAAAGGAGAATAGTTGTAGCTCAGGGTTGAAATGAGTGGACTTGATGATGTTACCTAGTTTGAAATGTATGCAAGAAAATCTCTCCAACATAATGTCCTCCTTACTTACTCTCTGATACTTCCCCTAAATGCTAGTTCAAGCCATCAAAAAAAAAAA